>APFE031223728.1:898-31487 GCA_000404065.3 Pinus taeda
CCCTAATGTGGGCAAGGCTAATCCTGATCCAGAGATAAGACCTCCATTCCAGGAAAACTATGCTGAAACATCCACTTCAGATGAGCAAGTGGATGACACCCACATTCACCTAATGGACCTTGATGATGAGCACCAAGTTTTCCTAAGTCAAGAAGATCATGAAGATGAGGACATTAAACAATTCCAAACCAAGTCAAGTGAGTCATTTGACTTCAAACAAGGCTATGACACAGTTGTTTATGAAGTTCATAAACAATACAATCTAAGAAGTAGAACTGTAAACATAACACAGCCTGAAAAAACAAAGGACAGACTGCAGCCTAAGGGTGCCATAGTAACAGAACCAATGAACACAAATGATTCACTTACAAAGTAAGTAACCATTGAAGAAGTTACTGAACAACTTCCCTCAACACAGAAGCCACTAGCTGAATCATCTTTACAGCCTAATCCAAGAAAAGTTCCACAAGAGATGAATGAAAAACAGAAGCCCCAACATCAAGTCGAGGATCAAAAAGAAACCTTATTTAACAAAAAAAAGATGGTCACCCACAACACTAGGGTTCAGATTGAAAAACCCTTTGATTTGGAAGCTGAAGTTGGAAAACTGAAAATAGCCATTCCTCTTGCAGAACTAGGCAAACATGACATCTATAAACAACAGATTAAGAAGTCCCTCCAACTCACTCGAGACAAAGACAATGTCAATGTGTTGGATGATACCCCAGAATTGCTCTTTGGTCCAGAAGTTGATGGAAAAATAGTAGGCACAGGGATATTACCTTTTTATGTTAGCTTGCATATCCATGATAAGATACTACACAATGCAATGTTTGACTCAGGTGCCTCTCATAACCTGATGTCAAAAGCAGTCATGGAGAGGTTGAATCTAGATATTACTAGGCCATATAAGGACCTATTTTCATTTTATTCTAGCCAAGTTAAATGTCTAGGCTTGATAAAAGACTTGTGTGTGTCCCTGGTCCAATACCCAAATAAAACAATCTTGATGGATGTTGTCGTTGCTGATATTCCACCCAAGTATGGAATGTTATTGTCAAGATCATGGGGGGCTAAACTTCAAGGGTCCCTTCAATTAGACATGTCATATGCCACAATCACAGTCTTTGGTCAACCCAAGAGACTATATAGAGAGTCACTCATGAAATACATGGTCAGCACTGAAGAAAAGCCTCAAAACTTCCCCATATATGCTGTCCATTCTGACATAGACTCATATATCCTTTTTAATGACAATACTGGTCACACAAACAATGAAGAAATCCAGACAATCAAAACAGATCAACATATCAATGAAGGGACCCCTGACATAGAAACATTGGTTGAATCAAAAGATGGAAATGTTCGAGAGGACAAAGCAAATGATGACGAAACCAAGACACTCAAACAAGATCAAAACTTTAATAAACAAACTGCTGCTCTAGAAACAAAGCTGACCCCATCAAATGAGGAGACTGTTCTAAAAGTCAAACTAGATGAAGAACCTAAACTTCAACTCACAAGTCCAGACCAGAGAGATATTATTCAACCTCCCCTAGAACAAGAGATCTTATGGTTCCTAGAATTTGATGGGTCAGTCAACAAGTTGGGGGCAAGAGCTGGAGTGTGGATACATAACAAACAAAACAGCCATGCAGAGGGCCGAGCGTATAGACTGAACTTAGGGTGCACTAACAACATGGCTGAGTATGAAGCTCTCTTACTAGGCCTCAAGTTAGTAAAATCCCTACAAGCCATAAGAGTTTCAATCCTAGGAGACTCAGACAAGTGAAGGAAGAGTCGTTTAAAACCAGAAATATGGTATGTACAACACTGGTTCCTTCTCTTCTCCATATTGTTTCGCTGCTGCAATGTTATGTAGGCTATTTAGAAAACTTGATATCAATAATTTTTCATCCAAGTGGATACCCCTACTAGATGCGGCCACCAACACCACTATAATGGACTAGGCCCAAATATTGTTTGATGACTTAACCTCTACTATTTGGAGTTATTAGACTAAAAGTAGTCCTTCTCAGAGGATTTATCCTCATTTCTTTCTAGCTGTCTATGTCATGGATGCTATCTATTTTGTTTCTAAATTTCCTTTCATGGGTTGGAAATGGACGGTACATAATCCCTTACCCATTCAAATCTACCATAAGGAACTATGGGATTCTAAGTTCACCCCATATTTTTATAAAATCTGCCATGGAGTTATGCTACCCATTCACAAGATGCTGTATAATACAAATGCCCCAAGATTTTCTCCTGAAGCCGAAATTGGTATTCTCCCTATGGGAAGATGGTTCGGAGAATAAGTTTTCACTTATATTAGAGTATTCGGAAGCATTGCCTCTCCTCATTTACTTCCCTTGTACGTTCCTGACAAATTGATGGCTCGGGAAATAGCCTACCAAACCTATGGAGTTGGAGGAATGAGCAGAGAACTTAAGGACAAAAAAAGGACAATCTGGCCACAATTACCTGTGGTCTATGGGGCTTTTTCATTGTTTGATCTAGGTCATGCTTTCAAGGAAGTAGGCAACATGTTGAGTCTATAATTGCTTAAGTTCCCATGGAGATAGTTTGATCCCTTTGATGTGATAAAGAATTTTACCACGACAGTTAAAATAAAGGTGTTCACTAAGGAAGATGATCTCTTCAACGACATTTTCCAGTACAAGAGAACACTCAGAGACATCTTACACTAGGCCCAATCCAGTTTGGCCCAACAGAATTCCAAGAGTTTAAACTTTACAGAGAATGAAGATTGGCAAATCTCCCCTTGTAAAAATTGTGCGTAGAACCAACGAGGGAACCCACTCCCAGCATTAGCATGAGTGTAAGCTCGGGGCCAGACAAGTCTAAATCTAAGTCTAAAAGAGAATCACCAAAAATGTTTAGAAGGTCAGAGAGCGATCACAATAAGAGTGAAGGATCAGTTAGGGATACTGGCCAATCCAAGGAGAATTCTAAACAACAAGTGTTGTCGCCAACACAGGCGGAAATTCCCGCTCCCCTCATCTAGCCAACAAAGCCATTAAGAACAGAGCTAGAGAAAGAATGGGAAAACTTTAACGAATTGATCAACACAAAGGAGAAAAACATGGAGACATCAAGGAATCTAGCAAAGACAATCACAGAAATGGTGATTGAAACAACTGTCAATGCTCCAACAACTAAGCACATTCCCATAGCTCCATCATCTGAAATCATGCTAAAGATAGAGTAAATCCCTCCTCTAGATGTTTTTTACAATCTGCAGCACAAAGCTATGGTCAGGAGATAGAGAAAGAAATGAAAACTAGACAGCATGCTCTCACTTGAAGTAGAGCCGTTGGATGTCCTTTGGCAAAACCCTACCACTGATCCGACAAAGAACCTGACTAAATTATCCCAAATTGTAGGAGCTTATGCTTCTGCTGCTATTGACAAAGCATATGAAGTTCAAAAATTTCTTAAATATAAAGAGGATAAAATCCTATTTTTGTAGCAATAGTTACAACAAGCCAGCATTACCCAGGAAGCAGAAGAAAAATTGGTAAAGTTACAACAGGACTTCCAAAAAATGTAGTTGGGTTATCAAATTAGTCTAACCAAAAAAGAACAACAATTACAAACCATGTTAGAAATGCACAAAGATGACCCTAAAGTCATAGAATTTGTCACAAAATCCCTTGCCCTAAATGATCAACTCTTGCAATAGCAGGAAACGCTTTGCGAAAGAATATCGCAATGGAACTCTCACTGCAAAATGAACGACAAAATCACAAGTCAAGTCATAAATTTGTGACTTGATTATGATTTAATTGATAAGAAAGTTTCTAGCTATTTGAATTGGCAGGAATCAGAGGAAGACAAGAAAGCAGGGTTGGCCAAGATCAATGAATCCCACAAAGAAATGTTGTTTAATAAATGGGATGAACAGATAAAAAAAGTAGAACAGGCAGTGGAAGAAGCAACGATAACAGCAAGCAATGTCATTGACCGTGTCAATGAAAATTTGCACAAATCCAACCTAATATCAGAACTACTCCAAGATTTCTCCTAACAATGCAGCAATTATAGACAAATTGGAGATAGAAAGCTGAAGAAAGGGCATAGTCAATCAAAAAGTTAACTAAGTTAAAATGGGACACTTACTAGCAATATTTGGTGAAACCACACAGTCACTATATGACTCTAAAGTGCCTTACAAATTCCGCCGAGAAGATAACACCAACACTTGCTGATTCTATTTTTGTAGGAAAATTAAAATCGGAGGTCAGCCAACCAACACTCCTGAAGCCGATGCTGGATGCTTGTGAATTAAGAGAACAGATGCATATTTGATCTTTAGATACAGTTTTAGTTTTATTTCAATTTATTTTTTCTTTAGACGAGGATGGTCATTTAAACCTCCTCCTATATTCTTGTAATAATTTTCAGCCTTTAGTTAGTAGTATTTAAACCCCTCTCATGTATTTAGAGAGGGGTCTAGAAATTGATCAAAAACAGTTCTTCAGAACATGCACTTTTGCACCCCTAAGGAGGTTTTGATAAATGAATGGAACGAGATTTATTTATATCTGCGTTTAATGTCTGCTACTGAAATGCACTTCTGTACTCTTAGTAGATATTGAATTATGAGAAGATAAATCTCTATTATTGAAGCCCATGAGTAGGACTTATTATTAATGGTACTTTTATCTCTTAATGATTTATGCTTATGCGTCAAGTGATATGTTATTTTCAATTGTTTATATATGAAGGCTTAAATGTTTAGTTATTATTTGGCACTTTTTTACGGTGGTAGCTATTCTTTTATGCCAAGTGTATGAATAACTTATTATGCAATATGCTTATCATAATTGTTTCGTCTAATTTGCTATATGAAATAATTTACTCTTAATGGATTCTTTTCTCGCAGCAATTGAATAATCTTTATTACCGATT
Organism: Pinus taeda; assembly: GCA_000404065.3. Lineage (NCBI taxonomy): Eukaryota > Viridiplantae > Streptophyta > Pinopsida > Pinales > Pinaceae > Pinus > Pinus taeda. The sequence goes on from APFE031223728.1 coordinate 5,837, forward strand.
GTTGTTGGAAACTATTTTAGATTGCATAAGTGAAGAGTTAATCCCAAGATAGTATTTAGAATTAGATTTTTATGTTCATTAGAATAAAATTGCATGTGTTAGATTAGATTTAGATTAAAAGCATTCTCTTTAAAAACTTTTAGGAAGGAAAACATCATCCCTTAGCATTATCACAGACAAATTTGGAAACTGGTCCCATTATCCCCTGTCAAAGCCACTATCCCAAATGGAAAAGGAGTTGCTTTCAAGGTCTGGACCGGGTGGTTATCCCCCTTGTTGTAGATCTGATTTTTGGGGATTCAACATATTTGGCACTAGAAGGAGGGCCTGAACTGTGAATGGCTAGTAAATCTAAATCCAAAACCGATTCTGAGAGTAAATCGCCCTCAACATCTCCCCCAACTTCTCCATCACATTCTGAGTCTTTAAATATTAAGCAAGAAGTTGAGAAAACAACAATCACTACTGCAAACCTGAATATTTCAAATAAATCTACTATCGAACCCCCTGAAGTTTAGTCTTTGATCCATAAATTTCAAGGATTTTCCATATCACCGCAGAAATCTGAATTATCGCAAGGTAGTGTGACTTCACAATATAATCTTTCTCATCCTCTTACCAGATTACAGAATGAAAAGTTTGGTATTGAACCAACTCAATTACCTTTGCCTAAAAGGAAAAGAGCAAGGAAGACACCTCAAGGGTCTGATAGTGAGACTCTTTCATCATCATCGTCCATTCCATCTTCTCCATTGAAAAGTCAACAATCCACTCCTCCACTTCATATTGTTGTTCAACAGAGTACTGGAACTTCGACATCTTCGTCCCCACCACAAGGAACTTCATCTGTGATTTCCTTTGTTAGTAGTTGAAAGTTGGCTCAAAACCCATGGAACAATCTAGGGGCAGTCTTAATGCCTGTGTCCTTGAGTCAATTATTGGCCCATCCTGAGAAATGGCTACCCAAGTTTAATCCTGAAACGTTCATGCTAGCAGAAGAACACATAAATAACTTTATGTTATCAATAAATTTAAATGGAGTTACAAGTGAAGACGCTATTGTTAGACTTTTTCCATATACTTTACAAGGAGCAGCTAGGTCCTGGTATTTTTCATTACCATTAGGATCCATTACTAGTTGGGACATTTTCCAAGAGCAATTCTTGACAAAGTTTGGCAATAATAGGTCTACGACAACATTGATCAATGATCTATCAAATCTCAAGACCGAATTGAGAGAACCTATCAAAGATTTCAACTCATGTTTCAACAAACTCTTGAATAAAATCCCTACCGCTTCCAAGCCTAGAGAAGAAGTTCAAAGTGAATAGTACATATCTGCTTTACCATCGAATATAGTAATCTTTGTTGATAGGGCTACCAAGCCAACATTAGCGGAAAACATGAAGGAAGCGATAACGATAGAAAAGCATATCTTAGCTTTAGAAAAGAAAAATGCTATTGATGAAAGAAAATCTAAGAAGGTTGCTTTTAGAGATGATCCTAAGAAAAATCAATTAAAGGACCCATTTGATTTGGAAGGATTACAGAAAGTTTTAAAAACCATGTCTAATGAAATGGTTGATATTAAAAGACAAGTAGCAGAGACTTCTTCTAAGAAACTCTACAAGCCTTATAGAAAAACCCCTTCAACTAATCCAAAGCCTCCCAATGCTATAACAAATGTAGAATTTGAAGGAAAATAAGAAGAAGTGGCCAATGAAGAACCTATTGATGAAGATAAGGTTGTAGAGCTATAGGGAATGTCAGACTTCATTCTCTCATATGAAGAGGATCAAGTGGCATCACCAATCAGTACCAGAAGCATAAATCAACTTGATCCTCCACAGCCCAGTTCTAAATAGAAGAACGTAAGCTCAGTTTCTAAGGATAAAGTCGCAGGTAAGAAATCATCACCAAAAGCGACTCAAACAAACCCAGTCCAATCCGAGTCATGAACTTCATCTAAAACACTGATCGTTTCCGATGAGATGGAGTATAATATTGTTGAAGACATGAAGAAGACTAGGGCCAACATTACTTTTCATGAACTAAGTAAATTAAAGCATCAATAGAAACTACTTTTGAAAGAGCTGCATGCAATACCCATTGCACCTCTTCCTGTCACTGTAATCTCGCAAGCTTCTTATGAAATGGAAAGACCTCCAACTAGTATGGCAAATAAAGTTGAACCAAATGATATTGCTTTAATTGGAGGTAGGTCAAAATCCCATACTCCTCCATTCCTCCTTACTTTCGAAATTTTCAATAAAAAATTGCATAATTGTTTGGTAGATTCAGGTCCTTCATCTAATATTTTGCTTAAAACAATTTGTGCAAAGTTAAATGTCCAACCTCAAAAATCTGCAGTACGCATAGTTCAGCTGGACCAGTCATAAGTTAAAGTAATTGGTGAACTAAATCAAGTAACCATAAGGCTCTCATCGAATCTAAAGGTATGTCAAGTCATTGATATTTTAGTTGCAGACATTCCTGAATTTTATGGTTTCATTCTTAGCAAGGATTGGTCTGAAAAGCTTCATGGATTCTTTGCGACCAACTAGTCACACATGTGGCTCCCTTACAATGGTAAACCAAATCAGATAAAGGTTGAGTGAGAAAGACATCAAAAATACATAGTGACAGAACTGGAAGGAGAAAATGAACCTATAGCATACAACAACAATATAATTGGGAACTATTATGTTTGACTCTTTCTTAGGAAATTTTAATACTCATACTTCACCTTATTTAGAAAATTTTGTTTTGTCTCAAGTAGAAAAATTTTCTCAAACAGATAGTTCTAAATGCGTTAATTTTGTAGATAGTCCTGTAAATAACTCTTTGTTTTGGAAATTATTTTTTGATGGTTCTAAGTCTAATGATGGAGCAGGAGCAGGATGTGTATTAATTAGTCCAGAAGGGAATAAAACCATGCTAAGTTGCAGACTCAAGTTCGATTGCACAAACAACACTGTACAATATGAAGCTTTAGTGTAAGGGTTGTACAAGGCGATCAGTCTGGACATCAAGTATCTAAAAGTCTTTGGAGATTATGAGATTGTTATTAAATAGGTATGAAATATTATACATTGTCTATCAGTTCATTTAAAGCATTATCAATCTTTAGTACAAGATCTGACTACACATTTTATAGCATTAAATATTTCATCCATTCCCAGACTCCAAAATTCTAGTGCTGACCTCCTGGCTAATATAGCTTCCAAGCTCATTCCCTCAGAAGACTATAGCCCAGACAGATTCTCAATCGAATTGATCTTTAGGTCCTCCATCCTTGATAATGTTACCAACTAGAGAATTTTTAACGATGACCCTGACATTGTAAGTTTCCTGACTTCATAAGGATCTTACAGTAATCAGATAATTGACGAGGACCAAGATGACAAGCAGTTTCAACAAGAGAGCACCAATAATGCCATACCAAAATCTGTAGTCAAGTTAGAAGACCTATGTGATTTAAAAGACAGATTCAAAAGGTCTACCAATTCAAAACTTCAGAGTTCAACTCTAAACTATGAATTAGTGAATATAGGAATAGATACTAAGCCACAGAATATCAACTTAGTTCTTGGTCTAGCCCCAGAAGAAAAATTAACCTTTGTTTGACTCTTGAAGCAGTATAAAAATGTCTTTTCCTAGACTTACGATGACCTTAAGACCTATGACACTTCAATCATTCAACATACTATCCCGATGATAGTTGATGAAAAACCAATCCAGCAAAAGCTTAGGAAGATCCATCCTAATCTGGAATGTTAGATTAAGTCTGAGCTCAACAAATTGTTGAAAGCCAAAATTATTTTTCCCATTCAGCATTCTAGATAGGTTTCCAATCTAGTTCCAGTCATAAAGAAAAACAGAGACATTTGAATTTGTATTGACTTTCGAAATCTTAACAAAGCCTACCAAAAGGATAATTTTTCCCTATCTCCTATGGAACAAATATTACAAGTAGCTGCGGGATCATAATTGATGTCCTTTTTAGATGGTTTCTCCGACTACAACCAAGTCTTATTCCATCCAATTGATCAGCTAAAAATCACATTCAAAACCAAATGGGGTACATATGCATATCAAAAGATGCCTTTTGGGCTGATTAACGCCGGCGCCACATTTCAAAGGGCCATGGATATTTGAATTAAGGGATTAGTAAACAAATCAGTTGTGACTTGGATGACATAACAATATATTCTAAAAAATGTAGTAATCACCTCAGAGATTTAAATCAGATCTTTCAACGTTGTCAAAGGTATGGGATTTCACTTAATCCAAAAAAGTCCCTTTTTGCATTAAGTGAAGGAAAACTCCTTGAATTTATAGTGTCTAAATCTGGAATCCATATTGATCCAGATAGGATTAAGGAAATTTCTAAAATATCCTTACCACATAATAAGAAAGCAATGCAATCCTTCCTTGGTCAAATTAATTTTGTGAAAATATTTGTCCCAGACTTCTCAAGAATTGTGTCACCATTACAAGCAATGATCAATAAAAATTCACTCTTTAAATGGGGTGAGGCAAAATATGAAGCATTCAATCTGATTAAGCAAGCGATTATTAATGCCCCATCCCTAGCGACTCCAAATTTCTCCGATCCTTTAATTTTGTATACATTTGCCTCTAAGAAGTCATATGCTACAATACTCACGCAAGCCAATCAAGACAAAGCAAAAGCCCCAATTGCTTTCTTTAGTTCAAATTTGCAAAGGGCTGAATTAAATTATTCTGATGTTGAGAAACAAGCTTATGCAGTTTTCAAAGCAATCAAACACTTTAGACCCTTTCTTCTTAAGACCCATGCAAAGATAATAGTGTCGTTTCCAATAGTAAGAAATATCTTGGTACAGAAAGATGTGGGCGAAAAGAGAGAAAATTGGGTCACTGCCCTACGAGAATATGATGCTAAGATCAAGCCAAAAAATATTGTAAAAGGTCAAGGCTTTTGCAAAATGTTGGTTGGAGCATCGCTTATATCAGAACATCTCCCAATCAAGAGGTACAAATGTATGAGGTAAGCCTAAAGATATTGAATCGAGATATGTTGATATCATGTTTTATTTAAAAATGGATATGATCCTTCAAATTTGAATCATATAAAGAAAAGAGCCCTAAGATTGAAAGCTAAGAAATATCAACTCGTAAACAACGTACTTTTTAGGATGAATTATGGTTATGTTCTTCTTCGATGTCTTGAGAAATCTGAAGCTGAAAAAGTGTTGCAGGAACTCCATGATGGACCAGCAGGTGGACATTATGCAGGAGATGCAACAACACACAAAATTTTGTGCGCAGGATACTAGTGGCCTACTTTATTTAAAGATGCACATAGCTATGTAAGGAAATTTCAAGTTTGTCAAACTGCTGCTGGAAGACAAAAGAAACCATCATTGCCATTGCAATAGGTTAACATCGACCAACCATCTGAGAAATGGGGATTGGATATAATAGGTGAGATCATTCCTCACTCTTCTAAACAACATAATTACATCCTTAACAGCTACAGATTATTTTACTAAATGGGTAGAAATAGTTCCTCTCAAGATAGTTAATACTGAACATATCATCGATTTCATAGATCAATTCATAATTACTAGGTTTGGCTTACCTTCGGCTTTAATGTTTGATAATGCATCATATTTTTCTGGCAATGCTATGACTGAATTTGCACTTAAAAGAGGTTTTAAATTTAAGTATTATGCCAATTATTACCCACAAGGGAATGGGTTGGCTGAATCAACAAATAAAAACCTAATCAGAATCATTAAGCGAACTATTGATCAGAATCATAAAAATTGGCACAAATCTTTGATGTATGCTCTTTGGGCAGATCAAATAACTCAAAAGGCTTCCATTGGCACTTCTCCCTTTAATTTAGTTTATGGGAAAGAAGTAGTTCTCCCAACTCATCTAGCAATTCCTTTTTTAGCCTTAGTTCAATTTATTGAAGAAACACCTTCTTCATCTTTGCAACTAAGACAATTGCACATCCTTAAGCTAGAAGAGCAACAAGAACAAGCTAAAATTACCCATGTGCATCATCAAGCATTAGTAAAGGCTTCTTTTGATTTAAACATGGTATCTAGGAAATATTTTCAAATTGGAGATTTAGTATTGAAATGGGATAAGGCTCACAAAGAAAAAGGCAAACATTCTAAATTCCAACAAATGTGGCTTGGACCATTCCAAATTGTTGAATCATAGGTCCATTGACTTTTGTGTTGCAATATTTAGCAGGGAAAAGAGAATCTTTACCTGTTAATGGGCAGATCCTTAAAAAATACTTTCCATAGAAGATGACCTCTTCTATTTTTGTAAATTATTATTTATAGCTTTATTTTGATAATAAAACAAGTTGTAAATGGCTACTTTTGGATTCCATGAAAAATATTAGTGTCTCTTGTAAAAATTTTTTTTTGCTTGTATAAATGGAACTGATTTGGAAAATTAATCATTATTATTGAAAAATATAGTCAAGTGCTACAAGCCTGAAAATTTTACTAGTTTCAACCTTACAAATTTTGATCAAAAACAACCTTTAGTGGGAATTTTTTTTATATCGTTCATGAAAAGCATCATTAACAAAACAAAGTTTCTCTGTAGAAAAGTTGTCTTCAAAAAACTCTATAATTGTTGTCTAGAGCTATTCTTAATGAACCAATGACTTCCTCCCCACTTAGGCAATTAAAAGTTTCAAAATGTAATCCACCTATGCACTATGAACTTAAAGAATAAGAGGTCTCATCAAGAGTCGACTTATCATGATCATAAAGATTATAACTAGTTGACATTGCCAAGCTACATACCAAAACAGGGCAATGACTCAAGATTGTTGCAATCAAAAGACAAGGGATCTCATCACGAGCCAGCTTGTTTAGTAAAGTTATAAATCAAGTGAATGGAACTTTCAAAATTTGGCCACCAAACCAAGACTATGTTCTTTAAGAATTAAAAGAAAATGAAAGCAATAAGTGTGAATGTGGATTTATCTTTGAAAATTGTATACTTCTTGAAGTAGGACACTAGATCATTGCTGGGTAACAGGTAACCCTGTCGAGGCTATAAACACCTGCTAGCAGTGGAGGCTCTACCTACAACAAATGAGCATACTTAAAACTGATCTACAGAGATATCTTTGTTTTTATCCTTATAAACCAAGTAGTAACTAATGTAAATGCAATGACTAGCTTTGGGAAAAAAATAATCAGAATTAGCACAGAAGGAACAAACTATTGTTAATGGCAAAGAGCGTTATGCACTTTATATTTCTGTAATAAAGTTTGATTTTCTAGAAAACTTTTCTGTTTTGGAAGTTTTAGAAAATTCAAAAGATAATTAGAGATAACTAGTTCTTTCTAATGAATCGAAAATTGTTGTGGCTACCAACAACCCCCCTTTTTATTTAGTATTACTATAACACTAAATAAATGGGGACCCTTCTAAAAAAAATAAAAACTAGCACTTAGAATTCCCTTTTAATAAAACACACTATCATAAACTTAGGAAAAACATCTGCAAATGCAAAATCTTAAGTATTATGAAAAGCCTCAAATAAAATTTTTCTCTTAATGATGAACATCGCATCGCAAAAGGGTAATGGAGGACATCATATATAAAGAAACTGTTGCAATTGTGAAAACGTGATGATGAGATCGCAAAACACACAAATTCATCGCATATTGCAGATCCCATATATCGCTGCGACACCTAATATAAAACGTCTCGATATTGCGAAATACGATAAAGCATCTCAAAAATTGCATCTCGCAGTCGCATATAAAGCAAAAGATTGTTAATGAAAAAGGATTAGTGATATTATGATCTGCGATATTGCAAAGCAAATCGCAAAATCACTTTATCACAAATCAAAAGGGCTCATAGTTCGATGAAATATTTCTCGTCATCCAATACTGAGTTATGGGCATTAATTTCAACTTAGTGGTTTATTGATGGTTATTTATGAGAAACGATTTAGATTTAAGCGAAAGGGTTATTTCACACAAGGTGATATATTTGATGTGATTTTGAAATTAAGAGATTTCCCGTCACCTTATTACTTACCATCATTCGTTATTTTTCTTATTATGTCTTAGTTCTCTACTTGTGAACTTACAAGAGCAGTATGCAGAACAATACACAGAGCAGTGCACATAACATGATGGGGAAGAAAGGAAAAGCTGCGATATCTAAAAAAATAGAGATGACTCCATTATTCACGAACATCACTTGTACCAGAGAAGCAGGGATATCTACTTGGGAAGTCCTGTATAGCCTGCTGGAGGAAAAAAACCCAAGAGTCATGGAAGTTACAGCTACGGTAGATGAACGTGGGTCATTTGAAGCATCACTTACAAAGCTTGCATGCTTATTCCTGCACTGTATCGCAGCAAGGCCAAAAATACTTCCCTATATAGATATGGTCAAATGGGTGATAGATGATGTTGAGATAACGGATAGGTCATTCAAGTCGTGGAACAAGGAGGTTATAGGATCATTTACTCCACAGAATTTAAGACGCATGTATCATTTACGAGAGCTGCAGGCTAGCTATAACAAATAGTTCATGGAGAAATTCAGCAAGGAGAACGAATATTTGGCAGAATGCACCAAAATCTGGTTAGCAAAGGAAGAGTCATTTAAAAAGGACAAATATGGTATGTACGGCACTAGTTCCCTCTCTTCTCCGTATTGTTTCACTACTACAATGTTATGTAGGCTATTCAGAAAACCTGATATCAATAAGTTTTCATCCGAGTGGCTACCCCTACTGGATGTGGCCACCAACGCCACTATAATGGACTGGGCCCAAATGTTGTCTGATAACTTAGCCTCTGCTATTTGGAGTTATCAAACTAAAAGGAATCCTTCTCAGAGGATTTATCCTCCTTTCTTTCTAGCTGCCTATGTCATGGATGCTATCTATTTTGTTTCTAAATTTCCTCTGATGGGTTGGAAATAGACAGTACAAAATCCCTTACCCATTCAAGTCTACCATAAGGAACTGTGGGATTCTAAGTTCACCCCCTATTTTTATAAAATCTGCCATGGAGTTATGCTACCCATTCACAAGATGTTGTATAATACAAATGCCCCAAGATTTTCTCCTGAAGCCGAAATTGATATTCTCCCTATGGGAAGATGGTTCGAAGAAGAATTTTTCACTTATATCGAAGTATTCAAAAGCATTTCCTCTCCTCGTGTACTTCCCTTGTACGTTCCTGACAAATTGATGGCCCGAGAAATAGCCTACCATACCTGTGGAGTTGGAGGAATGAGCAGAGAGCTTAAGGACAAGAAAAGGGAAATCTGGCCGTAATTCCCTGTGGTCTATGGGGCTTTTGCATTGTTTGATCTAGGTCACGCTTTCAAGGAAGTAGAAAACATGTTGAGTCTATAATTGCTTAAGTTCCCATGGAGACAGTTTGATCCCTTTGATGTGATAAGGAATTTTAACACGACAGTTAAAATAAAGGTGTTCACTAAGGAAGATGATCTCTTGAACGAATTTTCCAATACAAGAGCACACTCAGAGACATCTTACACTAGGCCAAAATCCAGTTTGGCCCAGCAAAATTCCAAGAGTTTAAACTCTACAAAGAACGAATACTAGCAAAGACAAATTGTGCATAGAACCAACGAGGGAACCCACTCCCAACATTAGCATGAGTGTGAGCTCTGGGCTAGACAAGTCTAAATCTAAGTCTAAAAGAGAATCACCAGAAAGTTCTAGACAGTCAGAGAGCGATCACAATAAGAGTTAAGGATCAGTCAGGGATACTACCCAATCCAAGAAGAATCCTGAGCAGCAAGTGTTGTCGGTAACATAGGAGGAAATTCCTGCTCCCCTCATCTAGCCAACAAAGCCATTAAGAATAGAGTTAGAGAAAGAATGGGAAAAATTTAATGAATTGATCAACATGGAGGAGAAAAACGTGGAGACACCAAGGAATCTAGTACAGACAATCACAGAAATGGTGATTGAAACAGTTGTTAATGCTCCAGAAACTGAGCACATTCCCAGAGCTCCATCATCTAAAATCATGCTAAAGATAGAGGAAATCCCTCCTCTAGATGTGTTTTACAGTCCATAGCACAAAGCTCTGATTAAGAGACAAAGAAAGAAATGAAAACTAGACAACATGCTCTCACCTGAAGCAAAGCCGCTGGATGTCCTTTAGCAAGACCCTACTAGTGATCCGATAGAGAACTTGACTAAATTATCCCAAATTGCAAGAGCTTATGCTTTTTCCACTATTAACAAAACATCCGAAGTTCAACTATTGCTTAAAGATAAAGAGGCTTAAATCTTGTTTTTCCAGCAACAGTTACAACAGGCCAGCGTTACCCGGTAAGGAGAAGAAAAATTGGTAAAGTTACAATAGGACTTCCAGCAAATGCAGTTGGGTTATCAAAGCAGTCTAACCAAAAAAGAACAACAGTTACAAGCCAGGTTATAAATGCACAAATATGACCCTAAAGTCACGGAATTTGTCACAGAAGCCCTTTCCCTAAATGATCAACTCTTGCAATAGCAGGAAACGCTTTGCCAAAGAATATCACAATGGAACTCTCACTCCAAAATGAGCGACAAAATCACAAGTCAAGTTGTAGATTTGCGATTTGATTATGATTTAATTGATAAGAAAGTTTCTAACTATTTGAATTGGCACGAATCAGAGGAAGGCATTAATAAATGGGATGCATAGATCGAAAAAGAAGAACAAACAGCGGAAGAAGCAGCAACAACAACAAGCAATGTCATTGACTGTGTCAATGAAAATCTACACAGAGCCAACCTAATATCAAAAACCACTCCAATATTTCTCCCAAATACGTAGCAACTGTAGACAAACTGGAGACAGAAAGTTGAAGAAAGGGTAGAGTCAATGAAAAAGTTAACTAAGTTAAAATGGGACACTTACTGGTAATATTTGGTGAAACCACATAGTAAGTGTATGACTCTGAAGTGCTTTACAAACTCCACCGAGAAGATAGCACCAACGCTTACTGATTCTGTTTTCGCAGGACAATTAAAATTGAAGGTTGGCCAATCGACACTCCTGAAGTCAATGTTGGATGCTTGCAACTTAAGAGAATAGATGCACAATTGATCTTTAGATACAATTTCAGTTTTATTTCAATTTTTTTTTTGCTTTAGATGAGGATGGTCATTTAAACCTCCTCCTACATTTTTGTAATACTATTTTTAGTCTTTAGTTAGTAGAATTTAAACCCCTCTCATGTATTTAGAGAGGGGTCCAGAAATTTATCAAAAACAGTTCTTCAGAACATGCACTTTTGCCCACCTGAGGAGGTTTTGATAAATGAATGGAACGAGATTTATTTATATCTGTGTTTAATGTCTACTACTGAAATGCACTTCTATACTCTTAGTAGATATTGAATTATGAGAAGATAAATCTATATCGCTAAAGCGCATGAGTAGGACTTATTATCAATGGTATTTTTATCTCTTAATGATTTCTGCTTATGCATCAAGTGATATGTTATTTTCAGTTGTTTATATATGAAGGCCTGAATGTTTAGTTATCATTTGGAACTTTTCTACAGTGGTAACTATTCTTTTATGCTGAGTGTATGAATAAATTATTATGCGATATGCTTATCATAATTGTTTTGGCTAATTTGTTATACGAAACAATTTACTTTTAATGTATTCTTTTCTCGTAGCAATTGAATAATCTTTATTACCGATTGCTATTGGAAACTATTTTAGATCGCATAAGTGAAGAGTTAATCTTGGGATAGATTTTAGAATTAAATGTTTCTGTTCATTAGAATAAAATTGCATGTGTTAGATTAGATTTAGATTAAAAGCATTCTCTTTAGAAACTTTTAGGACGGAAAACATCATCCCTTCACATCATCACAAACAAATTGGGAAATTGGTCCCATTATCCCCAGTCAAAGCCACTATCCCAAACGGAAAAGGAGTTGGTTCAAGGTCCGGACCAGGTGGTTATCACCCTTGTTGTAGACCTGATTTTTGGGGCTTTAATAGTTCCTTATTCTGCTCCTCAGATTTTTGTCCCTATCCTCTATTTGATGCATTGAACCTCTTAGGTGGTGCAACATTCTCCTTATTACCCAAATTTTGTGGTATTACTCGCTTTTTGTCCAATTTTCCCATGTTCTTTGCATTTCCTCTTCAGTCTGGCTTTGTCTCACTTCTGTGCTTCGATTTTTCATAGCAATTCTTCAGTTTTCAGATAGCCTCCTCTAATGATCTAGGCTCATCGAAATCAATCCTATCTTTGAATGCAACCGATAACCCACTAACAAATCTATGAATCTTAGCCTTCTCCTTGTTGAGGTAAGGCACATACCTCAGCAACTCCAAGAATCTGCTAGTGTACTTATCATCTATCATGGATCCCATCTTAAAATCATAGATTTTTTTGCCTTGTCATCAAGGTACCTTTCCGAGTAATACTTCTTCTTGAATATCCACTCAAACTCACTCCAAATCAAATCTTCCTCATTTATACCTCTAACATTCTTCACGTCTTCCCATCAAATGTTTGTTTTTCCTTTGAGACTAAATGTAGCCACTCTAGCTTTCATGTTCTATGAATAGTCATGCAATCTGAAGAACTTCTTCATGCCTAGAAGTCATGCCTTTGCATCTTGTGATTTCTTTACCTCTCCATCAAAAGTGGGTGGCTTTCCTTTCTTAAACTCTTCGGGAAAATACCACTTAACACTCCTCCTGTAAGGATGATACCAATGATGATAATAGTGCTTATATGAATCAAAACTAGAATCATACTTGTGTCTATCCCTTCTCTTATCTAGAGTTTCCAACAATATTCAATCTTTGATTGTGTCATCTCTATATGATCTGTGACCACCATGTGATCTACTACCATATGCCCCATCAGTTATATCCTCCTACTCATGGCTAATCTGAAGTGGTCCCTATCGCTAAAAATATGAAAAGATATCAAGTATGTCTACATTTACCTCTGCTAACTTTTCTCGTGGCTATATGATTTTGTCATTATCTACCTTTGTAGATTCCAAGAACTGCTTTACTTTGACAACTTTTTTGCTCATCTTTTCTCCTTTTTCCTATCCCTATCATCTAAATAAAGGTAATAAATATGAGGTTTTGTTAAGGTAAGCACTTACATGTCCTGTTTTTCATATTTTGTGCATATACCTTATTTTTTTTATTAAATTTTGCATTCAACTACAGAATTGACCTGATTTTGCAGCTAATTCACAGATATGCGGCTACTTCCATTGTTGACAGGGTTCGAGTGCGCTAGCTCAGCAAAAGAGTATATGGGTAGATGAAGAATGATCCCCTCATGGATTTCCTCCTGTTTACTTGAACCAATCCATCAATAAAATTGCACTGCAACTTGGTCGACCATGACGTCAACTTCAAGATGATATGGCAGAACAGAGTCTGAGTTTCATGAAATATTATCAATTAGCTTTTCGAAAAAGAAAATCTATGATTAAGCGATATGATTTAGTTTGATAAGGATTGTAATGAAGATACTTAGGCTTGGATTTTCCGTGTTGTTAATTAAGAAAATGTTATAAGAACAATCACCACTCTGTGTTTTAGTGCTCGTTGTTGTATGTAATTTTGAAGACATCTTGTTAAAACTATTTTCCAATTTATAAATATTGGTTCATACATTTCAAGTTCATACATTTCAAGTTGCGCTGATTAAAGTTGTTGACTATCTTGTGGAGGGCTCTTGCATGCAGATCAGGTCTTTGACTCATTTCAAATAGATTTTCTTTGGTTTCTTAGAGTTAAATTATGGATGCTCTGTTTTATGTGTTAGGATGTAGTCCAATGGATTTCGCGATTAAATTGACACCTGCATAACTAATTTCATTTTCTTTATACCTAGCATAACTTGATCATTTCATTTGCTTTCTACCTAGTATAATTTAGTCATTTCATTTCACAGTTTGGTTAATTCATAGCTTATCAATCTCGTTCTTGTTTTTACTTTTTCACTGAGTGAATTTGTAACAGTTAGGAGTGACAGTCTTTTCTTAGCAATTGAATTCAAGTATCTTTAATTTCCCAATTCAATAAAGTAGATCTCCTTTATATCATTTTATGCTTTCATAGTTAGTCTAGTTTGGCTACAACATAAAAATCCAAACATAATAAAAAACAGTGTAACAGAGTAGAGTTAGGATCACTATTCATCCATCCCACAAGTTTTATTTAATTAAGATTAATTTTAAAATAACCAGCTAACAAATCTCAAGGATAATACTCTAATATAGACAGTAATATCATCTCCATACTGATTCTATATTTAGACATTAACCATAACTTAAACACCTTAACAACATAAATAACTTCTAGCATATACAGTGCACTTGTACCTCATCAGTTTACCTGCCCTGGTCAATAATTGATGCTTACAATTTAAGAACATTAAATTGACTAAACAACCTTACAACTCCTTATTTCTTCCTTTAAACTTATCAGTGTCACTACCAAGTCGGAAGAGTTCCCAATACCATACTTCTCTTCTGATTCATAGGGAGAGTCTTTGTAGTCAACCATCTTACTATCCATTTGATATTTATTCCTGCAAGGTATATCATGTCAGCTAAATCAAATCACAATAAAACAATGTACCTTAGTATAGTTCGAGGAGGATACCTTGTCTACACAATCAACAAATTAGTGTGACACATGTATAACATAATCATGACATCATATAGAAACATAAGCATATGACCATGCAACTATCATTCTAGCTAGGGTCCAGTCATCAATGCATGACCTCAACAACAACACACACCACAACCTCATGCATGAAAGCCACCACTACATCATTGTACACTTGACCACATGCAAACATGAACATTCATAAACAATGCATATACATCCACACATATGCATAAACAAATATGACCAAGCATGAATGAACAATATTTGAAATCAAACCTACAAGAATGATACACACAACCAAGCATACAAGAATGTAACCAAATGTGCAAGAATTTAACCAAGCATACGACAACGATACATGTAAGTGACATAAATTAATAGGTAACCAATCATGCACTCACAGTGCTGCATTCCACAAGCGCACCTCAATTTCACATGACGACATCACTACAACCATGAAAAACATCATGAAAATGCAACAAGAACATGGAATGCAAGGGTGAGAGACACACATGCAACTAACATGCATGCATGACCAACACATAGCCCATCCAATACGAGGAATGAACCATGCTCTGGTACCACTCTATAAAACCCTCCTTCCACATCTACCCAAGAAAATGGTTAACTGAGGTAAACATGCAACGAGAGGCCACTATGATATGATTCGACCTCCTAAGTCATGTTAAGGAAGTAGAACCGACGGAAACACACCATACAATCATTAATTATCAGCTACAAGACCCTAAGGAACTAATCCAATACTTTAGACAGGTTGCCTTGGGGTCCCACTAAGCTTTTGAAAGGCTTAGTCATTCCCATGATATAGGCATGAGTGCGAGCAACAATTCAAAGTCGCTCTCACAGGCTTGCCTTCCAGTTACCAGAGACCAAAACTGTTAGTGTTATGCCATCGACTCTGGGATTTGAGCCACTTTTTCAAGCCCAGAGCCTAGGTCACTGCCCAAAATTGAACCATCTCTATAGATCAATAAAATGAAATGGAAATGATAGTACTAAATCAAATACTTATTCAAGACCTTGATTGGACCCCTACTAACCATGACAGGCATTTTGTCAAACATACTGCAAATGTCTAATCTACTTAGCTGAGAATTGCTAAGAAGCATTATGACTCAGCACATCAACCATCATTCTATCCATTAGGTCATAGATATATTGATCATTCAATTACAAGTAAAACCATGAGGAGAGCCATACATGGATGATAGGGAAAGAAATACTCATGAAAGTACAACCATATAGACCACATACAATCCATCAAAATGATCATAGAAATATAAGGAGAAACAACTTTTCATTAATGATGCAAAATCCAAACCCAGGATGGGACTTCCATATTCCACCCGACCGTAGAATGGCTGAGCCAAATCTCTCTTAATTCAGTCACCCCTATGCCATATTCCAAGCACGGATGTGGGATCTCATAGAACACATCAATCAAAAAACCATTTAGGGCTTCTAGAGGCCATCCACCCCAACCCATCAAATAGTGATTCCAACTCACAATCAGGAATCACAAAACCATCATCATATCAGTCTTTATCCAAGCCTTCCAGGATCCAAAGCATTTCTCCAACCAAGACTCTAGGACTGGTAACTCAACACATAGATTTTACCCAGCTCTAAAGCGTTTGTCCAACCAAGGCTCCAGAACTAGTAACTCAAACCACAACTTTTACCTAGATGTATAGAATTTGTCCAACCAAGGCTCAAGGACTAGTAACTCAACCCACCAAGGGCTCCAAAGTGTTTGTCCAACTAAGGCTCCAGGACTAGTAACTCAACCCAAGCTATTCCAGGGCTCTAGAGAGTTTGTCCAACCAAGGCTCCAGGACTAATAACTCAATCCAAGCTAAGGAAACATGAGAACCAACCAAAAATGCAACGACGAAAATAAACCCACAATCACCATGGTTATCGAGGAAACAACAAGGCTAGGAAATCCAGTATCAATCCTGACCATCCTCCAAGCCAATGACATATCACAACAAAAAATCCACATGAATATATCATGTATGCCAAAACTAGTGAAGGAAACATACATTAAATTATTTACCTACAAAAAAATCTGATGTATTTGTTGATCCCGATGCCTTCTTTCGCTTTCCTGCTCTTCCTTTTTGTAATGAACCTGGTGAAAAATTCATGTAATAAAAGTTAATAAAGGAAAAATAAGACCATGGTTAAGGGACACATATTCCAAGTTGAATGTTGGACAAATATATCTGAGTGGGCATCACTGGATGTGTGTTTTTGGCTAAGGAAATTAGAAAAGGTTAAGGTGAAGGCATTAAAAGGAAAAAAATACATTTTTGGCACATTTAATTATGAAAATAGAGGAAATTAGGAGAAAAGGAAGCTAAAATTTCATAGGGTGCATGTGAGGAGGAAATTGAAGGAAAATAATGGTGAATGAAGAAATTATAGGCCCCATGCATAAAAAGGCTTCTGAGGATCAGTTCATTACTTTTGTCAAGTTCAAGTTTAGAGCTTTCTTATTATTCTCTCTCTCTCTCTCTCTCTCTCTCTCTCTCACACACACACACACACACTCTCTTGGTCACTTAGAGTTTTCTTGAAGCAATTTAGTTTGGAGCAAAGGAAAGGGAAGGAAAGGAAAGGAAAAGAAAAGAAATCAAGGAACAAGGAAATGAAAGTGAGGTCAAGAAACTTCGACATGAATGCTTGTAGGTAACCTTTTGCATGTGTGATTTCCTAGCTAGTTTTGGCATGTATGACTTCACATGTTGGTGTATGGTTCTCGTACTGTTGGTGGCATGGTATTGTCGGGTTATGACAATGGATTTCAACCTAGCCTAGACTTTTTTCGAATGCCATGGTATGTTGGCATGTTTATTTCAATGTTGGAACTTTAGAATAACTAGATGGATTTCAGAATCTAGGACGGAGGTGGTCTCAAGGTTCATTCCCAAAGATCTAGGAATTCCTTGACTAGTTTTGGTGGGGTACTTTGTAAAGCCTGAGGGAGCAGTCTTGGTTTAGGGCCTAGTGATTTGGTTTTATATTACGGTAAATCTTGAGAGACAAGGAGATGAAAAATTCCTCAAGGATAATGATGGATTCTGGATGGAATTCCAATTCCCATTCGGTTGTGAACAGAGCACCAATTTTGGTGTGATCATGGTTGGATGAGGGTGGAGGTGGTTTAACCTCTGGATTCCCTTGATTTTTCCTCAATTGTTTGTTTTATGAGACCCCGCATTCATGCTTGGAATATGTCACAGGGGTTACTGGTAGAAAGAGAGATTTGGTTCAGCCATGTTTATGGTCGGGTGGTACATGGAAGTCTCGAACCTAGTAGGATTTTCCTATGATTAATAAAAGATAAGTTCTCTTACTTTTGTACCTATTTATATGTGGATTTAATGGTTGTCATATCTCTGATATTTATATGGTTTTATGCTAGTTATAGGCATGGTTAAATGACTGGTTCATGTCATGGTTATTTAATATATTTACTTGTAATTGTTAAATGGATGGATGCAAGACAAAATTGAGGATGTAGTGGTTCAAAGGAGAAGGAGGTGATCCTTCTGGTTATTTTTCATGATTTGTTTCAATAATTTATGCTCTATCTTGTATCCTAGACCTGTAGGTTGCATTGATGCCAAGTGTTTGATAGAATGTCAATCCTGGTTGGGAATGCGCATGCCTAGTTCTGAGGGTGATTTTGATTTATCAACATGGTTATCATGATTTTAATGTTTTTTTAAAGTTACAACAAGTTTTGGGCAAAGGTTAGGATTATGGGCTAGAAAAGTGGCTAAAATCACAAGGTCATTGGCACAGAACTGGAAATTCTGGACCAAAGTTGCTGGCAAGAAGGCATGTGAGAGAAACTTTAGCTTGTTGGTCACTCCCTTGCCTGTAGCATGAGAATGACTATTGCCTAAAAGCTATAGAATAGCATTGGGACCTAGGGATAGGATGTATTAGTGGCTGACTTGTCTTCTGAGGGGTTTGTTGATGATGTTGGATGACTATATGTGATGTTCCATCAGTTCAACTTCCTTAAGGTTACATAGGAGTTAGAATAAGCATCTCTCATGAAGTTTACCCTAGTTGGCATGGTTACTTTGGGTAGACCTGGGAGGGGGTGTTAAAAATTGGTATCAGAACATGATTATGGTCTCTTTGGGTCATATTTGGTGCTACATATATGGGTGGATGTGTTGGTCATGCATGCATGTCAGTTGTGTGTGTGGTTCTTACACTTGTGTTCCATGTCCTTGTTGCATTGCATCATATTTATCATTGTAGTAGTAAGGTTATCATGCGGAACTTGATGTCGATTTATGGAATGCATCATCATGAGTATATGACTAGTTATACACTTATATGCAGCTTGATTACATTCTTGTATGTTGGGTTGCATTCTTGGTTATTTGAGTACATGCATCAGTCTTGTAGGTTGACTACAATAATTGATTTCTTATGCTCGACTACATGCGGTTATGAACATGTGTAGTTGATTAGGAATTGCTTATGTAGGTGGATAGTTGCATGCGGAAATGTGTATACTAGAGTATTTATTATTGTCATGCATGAGGTCATAACATGCATTGTTGATATGACCTTACATAGATGATTGAACCTAGCTAGTATGATAGTTATGCATTGACGCACTTATCGATATATGTCTATATGTTATTATGGTTATGTTTTACATGCATCACACTGATTTGATGATCTTGCAGACAAGTTATATTTCCTGATTATGTTAAGGTACATTGATTTATGATGATTTGGTTTATCTGACATAGTATACCTTGCAGAAAAGAGATCAGATGGTCATAGAGGTGGTTGACTACATTTAATCTCCCTATGAATCATATCGGTAGCATGGTGTGGGGCACTCTTCTGACTTAGAAAAAACCTTGAGAATCCTGAAGGAAGAAATAAGGAGTTGCAAATAAGACAATGAAAAAATCATGTAGGCACAAGAGAAACAAGTAGAGGTGAATTCGATGTTACTTTAGAGTTTGCGATATTTGCAGCGACAGGGACCTCTTCATATTATCCATGGACATGAGGATAGAACTAATGGGGCATATGGCAACAGGTCTCATATTCAACATAGGTAAGATAGAACTGACACTATTAGAGATGGAGGGATTTTGGATACTCCGGATAGGATGGATGACATACACAAGTATTACTATAGTTATGGTTCTGATAGACATCATGATCATCACCATTATCATCTATACAGGAGGAATGATAGGGGATATTTTCTAGATGATTTGAAGAATGAAAATCCACCTACCTTTGATGGAGAGATGAAGAAATCGTAAGATGCAGAGGCTTAGTTGTTTGGCATGTGGAAATTATTTAGATTGCATGATTACTCAGAAAATATGAAAGAAAAGATAGGCCTTTTTAGTCTCAAACGTAAAGCGCATATTTGGTGGTAAGACATGAAGAATATAAAGGACATACATGAGGATGAATTGACTTGGCATACATTTGAAAATCTATTCAAGAATAAGTACTTGCCTAAGAGGTATCATGATGACAGAGCTATAAAGTTTTATGATTTGCGGATGGGTTCTATGATAGATGAGGAGTATACTAGCAGATTTTTAGAGCTGTTGAGATATGTGTCTTACCTCAGAGAGGAGAAGGCCAATGTTAAGAGATTCATCAGTGGATTTCCAGTTGCATGCAAAGACTGGATAGAGTTCGATAAGCCTATATCAAGGCCATCTGAAAGTTGAAGCATTGTTATGAGCAGTCGAAGTGCAAAATTGAGCCTAAAAATGACTTGAAAAGAAATGGAAAAGCTAACGGAAAATGGCCACCAAAGAGAGGAAGACCTCAAGATGCAAGTGAGAAAGATAATGTAGTTCCTTACAAGAGATTCAATGCAGCTGAGAAGGGACATGGAGAGTAGTAGGCTAGAGTCGGTGGTAGGGAACCATTGCAGTGTTGGATATGTGGTAAGGATCATCGTAAGAGGGATTGCCTGCAATATCATAGTGGTGGTAGACTTGAGATCTACAGTGCTCAAGAGGCACATATAGTTGGTGATGTTGGTGAGATCATTCCTCGGATTGTGCAACTTTCGACAACAAGCATGTGGGATCATCAGGCATTGATCATTGAGATTGACAGTAAGATCTATGATCAAGTTGTTTTTATTTTGATTGATCGTAGATCTAACTATAGTTATATTAATCCTCACTTAGTGGATAAGTGTGGTTGAGAAAAGAAGTGCATGCAGAATCTTTGTTGGTACAGTTTGCTACAGTTATGAAGAATTGAGTTCACCACTGGGTAAGAGCTTGTGCATTTTAGTTAAATGGTATTCTTGTAGCAATGCATTTGAATGTATTGCCATTGGGATTGTAGAGTATGATTTTGGGTATGGATTGGATATACCTTCATAGAACCAAGGTGGATTTCTTTGACAAGGCCATCGAGTGTGTGGATGATAGTGGGGAAAAGAGGACCTTGCAAGGAAAGAAGAAGCCTACATCGGTGAGGATGGTTACAATTATGCAGGCTAAGCGTAGTTGCACAAAAAAGTTGTGTGATATTTTGAGTACACATTTCCAGTGACAAGAGTAAGGAGGTTGAAGATGCTGATGTGTTGAGTAGGTACCCAGTATTGTAGCAGTTTATGGATGTATTTCCTGAGGACATTTCAAAGTTGCCACCCCACAGGGAGGTAGAATTTTCTAATAATTTAGTGCTAGGGGCATCTCCAGCATCGAAAACACCTTATAGGATGAGCACACCTGAGTTAGTTGAGTTGAAGTTGAAGCTAAAGGAAATGTTGGATCAAGGATACATCAAAGCTAGTGTTTTACCTTAGGGAACACCAGTGTTGTTCGTAAAGAAGAAATATGATACTCTTAGATTGTGCATTGACTACAGGTGGTTGAACAAAGTAATGATCAAGAACAGGTACCCTTTGCCAAGGATTGATGATTTTTTTGACCAGCTAAAGGGAGCAACAATGTTCTCTAAGATTGATTTGAGATCAAGATATAATTAGTTATGCATCAAGGAAGAGGATATCTTCAATAATGCATTTAGGACCAGGTATGGGCATTATGAGTTTGTTTTTGTTCCATTTGTCTTAACTAATGCTCTAGATGCATTCATGTGTTTGATGAATAGCATGTTGCATCCATATTTGCACAAGTTTGTTATTTTATTCATTGATGACATACTAGTATATTTTAAGAATGAGGAAGAACATGCCAAACATTTAGTAGCATTGTTGAGCTTGCTAAGAGAGCATCAATTGTATGCTAATGTTAGCAAGTGCAGCTTCTTTCGGACTGAGTATAGTACTTGTGACATGCTGTCTCCAAGGAAGGCATAGAAGTAGATCCAGAGAAGATAAGGGCCATCATAGAATGGGCAACTTCTAAGAATGTAGATGAGGTGAGGTCATTTATGGGATTGGCAGGTTACTACATGAGATTCATCAGGAAATTGTCACACATTGCATATCCTATTACATCATTGCAACGGAAAGGTAATAAGTTTGAATGGATGATGGAATGTGAAGATAGTTTTGAGTAGCTAAAGATAGCAGATCCATACGAGGAGTTTTCTTTGTGTACAAATGCTTGCAAAAGGGGACTTGGTGTATTTCTCATGCAAGAAGGACAGATAGTGTGATATGAGTCACAGAAGCTAAATGAGCATGAGAAAAACTATCCGACACATGATCTTGAGCTAGTAGCATTTATACATTCATTAAATATGTGGAGACATTATCTTCTGGGAAGGAGGTTCACATGGATGAGCAATCACAATGGGTTAAGGTATTTTTTTGACCAGCCAAATCTAAATGCCAGGCAAGCTAAATGGTTGGCCACCCTTAGTGAGTTTGACTTCGAGATCAGACACATCAACAAGAAGGAGAACCAGGTTGCAGATGCTCTTAACTAGAAGGTACAGGTAAATCATATAGAAGATATAAGCAATATGGGACAGAGTTACAGGATAGGATTTTGCAGGGAGGACAGTGCGATGACCAATACATGGAGATTATGCATAGGTTACAACAGACTACAAGTATAGGTGCAGGTACAGTTACAGGTGATCAAGATGTAGAATATCGTCCCACACCAGATGACTTGGTGAGGTTTTGAGACAAGAGCTATGTGTCAAATTGCAGTGAGCTCAAGAAGCTTATCTTGAGGGAGTTTCATGTGAAACCGTATTTGGGTCATATAGGATATCAGAAGACATTGACAACTGTAAAGAATATTTACTATTGGCTGAATCTTAAGAAGGAAGTGGCGGAGTTCATAGCTATATGCTTAGATTTTCAATAGGTAAAGGCCGAGTGCAAGCATCTAGGCCATCTACTATAGCCTATAACAATTCCAGAATGGAAATTGGAGGTCATTTCCATGAATTTCATTACAGGTCTTCTGAGGATAGTGAAGCGACATGATTCTATTAGGGTCGCGGTTGACATGTTGAGCAAGGTAGCTCACTTCATTCCAGTAAATACTACATATTCATCTAGTGAGGTAGCATAGGTGTTAATCAGATAAATAGTGAGGCTACATGGTGTTCCAAAGAATATTGTGTCAAACAGGGATGAAAATTTCAATTCCAAGTTTTGGAAGGAGCTATATGCAGACTTGGGTACAAAGTTGGCCTTTAGCACAACTTATCATCTGCAGATAGATGGTCAGACAGAGAGGGTCAACATGATCTTCGAATATATGTTAAGGATGTATGTGATCCACCAATAGAGGAAATGGGAAGAGTATTTAGCATTGGTTGATTTCTCATACAATAATGGTTATCAGGAGTCATTCAGGATGAGTCCTTTCAAGGAATTGTATGGGCAGAGTTGTAACACTCCCATTAGCTAGAGTGATCCGGTGAAAAGGGTACTCATTGGACCAGACATGTTCACGGACATGGAGCATGAGATGTAGGTTATAGAGAAGAATCTCAAGGAAACATAGGATAGACAGAAGAGTTATGTAGATAAGAATAGGGTGTTCAAAGAACTTTAGGTTGGGGAGCATGTGTATTTGTGCATCAAGCCCAAGAAAATATCTTTGAGGATTGGTTCATGTGCCAAGTTGGCACCACAATTTTACAGGCCTTATGAGATCCTTGAGAGGATTGGACCAGTGGCATATCAACTTACAATGCCTCCAACAATGGAATTCCATGATGTTTTCCATATTTCATTTCTTAAGAGGTATATAAAGGATGTTGATCATGTTATTGGTTGGTCTATATTGTAGGTGGATCAAGAAGCAGAGTTCCAACCAAAGCCTCAGTGTATATTATAGAAGAAACATCTCATGCTCAGGAACAGTGCCATAGAGAAAGTTAAAGTGTAGTGGAAGGACTTTGGGCCTACAGAAGCTACATGGGAGAAGGCAGATCAGATGCGGGTCTTATATCCTTCATTATTTTACGGTTGAGGCAAATCAATTTTGTTTTGATATTGGTTTATGTTTGGCATATGTTTTTCTCATGTTTTGATATTTTTATATGTATATGGATGTAAATACCGACATGAGATACATTATAAAGCTCCAATAAGTGGTATGGTTGTTATCTTGTCATGTTGTCATGATGTTTTTATTTTAACCAAGTTCTTCATTGTAAATACTGCAACGAGCTAAGTTATGAATATCCATAGGCAGTATGTTTTCTTTTCAGTGATTTTGCTAAGGTCATGGTGTGCCTTAACACTGAGGATGGTGTTCTCCAAGGGGGAGGGTTCTGTAACAGTACTAGTGAAAATTTCATGTAATAAAAGTTAATAAAGGAAAAATAAGACCATGGTTAAGGGAGATGTATTCCAAGATGAATTTTGGGAAAATATATCCTAGTTGGCATCATTAAAAGGAAAAGAGGCATTTTTGGCACATTTAATTTATGAAAATAAAGGAAATTAGGAGAAAAGGAAGGTAAAAGGTCATAGGTTGCATATGAGGAGGAAATTGAAGGAAAATAATGGAAAATGAAGAAATTAGAGGCCTCATGCATAGAAAGGCTTCCGGGGATCAATTGATGGCTTTTTTCAAGTTCAAGTTTGGATATCTCTCATTATTCTCTTTGCCTCTCTCACTCTCTTAGTCACTTATAGTTTTCTTGGAGCACTCTAGTTTTGAGAAAAGGAAAGGGAAAGAAAGAAAAAGCAAGCAAGGAACAAGGAAAGGAAAGCAAGATCAAGCAGCTTTAACAGGAATACTTGTAGGTAACCTTTTACGTGTGTGATTTCCTAGTTGGTTTGGACATGCATGGCTTTGCATGTTGGTGTATGGTTCTCTTGTTGTTAATGGCATGGTATTGACGGGTCCCGAACCTAGTCAAATTTTCCTATGAGTAATAAAAGCTAATTTATCTTAATTTTTCACTGATTTATATGTGGATTTAATGGCTATCATATCTATGATATTTATATGGTTTTATGTTTGTTATAGGCATGGTTAAATGAATGGTTCATGTCATGGTTATTTCATATATATACTTGAAATGGTTAAATGGATGGATGCAAGACCTAATTGAGGATGTAGTGGATCAATTGAGAAGGGTACCTTCTAGTTTTGTTTCATAAGTTGTTTCAATCATTTATTCTTTGTCTTCTATCCTAGACTTGTAGGTTTCATTGATGCCAAGTGTTTGACAAAATGTTAGTCCCGGTTGGGGATGCTCAAGCCTAGTACTAACTGTGGTTTTGATTGATCAGCACAGTTATCATGTTTTTAATGATTTCTGAAAGTTACAACAAGTTCTAGGCAGAGGGTAGGATTTTGGGCTAGAAACGTAGCTCCAATCCCGAGGTCCTGTTGATGCCTCGAAAATCGCTGCAACAACATTGGGGGATAACCACCCGGTCCGGACCTTAAAAGCAGCTCCTTTTCCGTTTGGTATGGTGGCTCCGACTGTTCATCTAGGTCCAGTTAC
>APFE031223730.1:0-10303 GCA_000404065.3 Pinus taeda
TTCAAATTGGGAGATCAAAATTTGTGCAAATAATTACGATGTTAATATATAACTGCAAAATTTGTAGTATACACAATCAAACTGTAGAACGTAAAAACTCCTCAATGCAAAGATATTAAATATAAAATCTCTCACGGGCTTAATGGATCTTGAAATGTAGCTTATGCGTAGAGAAATTGAGGGTTTATGGAACTGGAAATAATATTTCTGTACACTCAAAGTGAGGCAAAATAGCTTTGAGGTTTAATGGATCTGGAAATGAATTTTCCATTTTTTTTGGCTTTTACACGGTGTATAAATACGTTAGGAAAAAATTAAAGCTTCCACGTTCTTTCGGAGCCAAATATTTTGCTCTTTGTAGTTAAATTTATTGACCGCTACATATTTGCCTATTTAGAACCATGAACAACACTGCACCAAAACTAGCCAAGATGTGAGCGTTCATGTCCTCCTTACAGAAAACTGAGAAAATAGCATAAAGCTCATCTCTTCCCTATATTACGCCATAGTATAGATACTGTCTGTGAAACTCACGTCATTATCATACATCTATTATGGGTTTCATATCTCTTTACCATATTTTAAGGTGTAGTCTGTACTGACGCTATTCCAGTACTGCTACAAGCTGACTTGGCGTGGCAGACATCATTTGAACGGGAAGTAGCGGAAGGAGAATGAAATGATGCTATGGGTGGCAAAACAACATAAATAGCCAATGGCCTTGATGAAGGAAGCAGCATTAACTGTTCACTGGGATCTATCAGAACTTGCAGCGCTTCTCTGATTGAAGGACGCAGCTGTGGATCCGGATGCGAGCAGGAAAGTCCCAAAATCAACGCTCGTTTCATCTGCTCTTCCTCAAAATCTCCACCCAACCTACGATCCGCAGCCTCCATAACTCTTCCCAGCCCATAAAGATCCCAGATCCAGTCCACCAAATTTCCCCCCGATAATGGCGGATTTCGCTCCACAACCGGCCTGCCACTGGCCACCTCCAACACAACGACCCCGAAACTGTAAACATCGGATTCTGCAGTGGCCCTTCCTGTGTAACCAGACTCGGGCGCCCAGTAGCCAGGCGTCCCTGCCATCTTGGTGGTGACAGCAGGAGATGTCTTGTCATGTTCAATGAGTCGCGCGAGTCCGAAGTCACCCAGACGGGCATTGAAGTCCCCATCTAGCATAACGTTGCTGGGCTTAACGTCCCGGTGAACGATCATCTGCTCCCATTCTTCGTGAAGATACAACAAAGCTGAAGCCAAGCCACATAAGATTCGGTGCCTACAGGCCCATGTCAGGGGGGCCTGATTCGGATGGTTGTCCCCTGGCTGTGCGAAGAGGTGCTTGTCGAGGCTCCCGTTTGGCATATAGTCATAGACGAGCAGCAGCTCGTCGCTATCATGGCACCAGCCCTGGAGCTGCACCAGGTTCCTGTGGCGAAGTCGACCTATGGTACTGATCTCCGACATGAATTCCCTTTCTCCCTGTCTCGACACTGCGGAGATTCTCTTCACCGCGACAAGTGCCGCGGCTCCGTCTCGACCTTCAAGAGTTCCCTTGTAAACGCTCCCAAAGCCGCCGGTTCCGAGCAGTTCCGTCTCGCTAAAGTTCTTTGTCGCCCCACACAATCGTTCGTAGGAGAACCCATGAGGGCCATATTGTGAGCCTGCGGAGTGACCCTGCATAATCGCTAGATTTCCGCTTAGCCTCTGGTCTGAGATCGGTCCGGTACCTCTTCTCCTCTTCGTAGTTCTAGCGACGAACCATGCTGACAATCCTGACAGCACGAGCCCGACTGTTATAGAACCGACAAGGAGGCTGACCTTGAGTCCCCTGCTTATCGAATCTTGCTTCGAAGCCTGTTCTGGGTGCATATTCAAAGACGATTCGGGCAGGCTAACGGAACTGAAATTCCAGTCCAAAATACGCTGAATCTCGAAAGAATTCCCTGTTGCAGCCGAGAATCCCAGGTACGCTGATCGCGGAACCGTGCTTGATAGCTCGATTTTGTGGTTCAATATGATCGAGTACGGAATTGGTCGATCTGCATAGGCGGCATATATTTGTAGGGTTTTGCTCCAGCCATCATAATGCACTCGAACCCTTATCGGCCGCCCCGATTTGATGTAAATACCGTTTAGACCGAGATCGGCAGTCGCGTTGGATATTCTGCCGGTGGTGTCTATGCCGACATGGTTGTCGTTGGGATCTCCTTCGCTCTGGTAGGTGTCGAATTCGATGGCTAGCTGATTCCTTGTGTTTCCGTCGGTGGGTGGATCGAACAAGCCCAGGGATCCTCCCCAACTGTCTGGGAGAAAGGATCCGTTGTTGGGAACAATGATGAAGGCCAGACCGTCGCCATTGAAATTCTTCAGCCCATCAGGGAGGGTGATGGTTTTAACCAACAGGGTGAAGGTTGTAGTAAATGTGACCGGCCAGAGCGTGATGGGTTCACGGTAAAGAACCCTTCCGATGCTCTTATACATGTCAGAATACTCATGGGAAGCACCGGATGTAGTGTTCGGCGATGGAGTGAGATCGATGTAACAGCTTGAAGAATTATACGAAGCATTTCCCATGTATATCAACCAATTGCTGTTGTCGTTGCAGAATGATGGGAAAGAGAAACCTGAAGTAGCATTTCCATGGGACTGTGCAACGGACACAGCCAGAATTGGAAACAAAAGAGCCACAGCACAGAGCTCCTCCTTTGAACCCAACATGATAATTACACCAAATAATGAAACAACAGTCGAGCAGAGAGACTGGTTATTTGTTACCAAAGACGAGAGACATTCATGGCCATCAATTAAAGCACAGAAAATGAAAGCGCCACAAATTCAAACAAACAAGCATGGCTAGAGCCAAGGGAGACTTTGCCTTAACCTTATTGAATTTCGTTGGAGCAGGGCTCTGATAATGATATTTCTTTCATAGCGTTCTTCCCGATACTCTCTCCTATTAATTACCTCCTATTAAAAAGGCCGCAGCCATAGTGCCGTCACCATTGTGGAATTGCGAGCCTTCACATCTACCGCCATATCTAGAACGGTCGTTTACCATAGTCCTCATTGCCGTGATTTTCTCAGCCATCCGAAAAAACTGTAGCTGGAGGTCTTTGAGACGACACACAAATGTTTGATACACAACACAATATACTTAGAAGCAGAGGCGCAGAGACAATAGATACTTAGCCAAGCACAGTTACAATTTCCGAAATTAAGTCATAAAACTCATTAATTGCCAGCAGTGAGTTTAAATTTTTTTCCAACCTAAAGCCACATAAAATCCTAACTAAGGCTACAGAGCCACAATCTCGGGACAAAAAAAGATATTTTTTTTAAATTAATCCATAATTCTCAATTAAGTGCACAGAACACAACAAATACTCAAGCAAAAGGCAATTTTTGTCCAAATTAATCTACAAAAAATTCCCAATAAAACATAGTAAAGCCAATAGATGTTAATGCGCCATATAAGAACTGGTCTCCTTTTTGGGATTTTTTTTTTGCATCCGGTATTCTTGAGATGGATTCCTTGGTGATCGCTGGGGACCTGAATGTCACCCTCAGCCCAAAAAAATGCTGGGGCAATGGCAGAATCAACGACCCTCTCTCTGAAAAAATCAGGCTGGGGTTCCTCAACTGTGATATGGTGGACGTCTTTCCGGAATCCCTAAAGCCCACCTGGGACAACGGCAGGTTGGGGTCGACTTACATAGCCAAAAGGATCGACCGCTTCTTCATCAAGGGGTTTGTGATCGACAACTGGGGTATGCCATACTCCTCTATAGCAGACGAATTCTTATCCGATCATAAGCCCATTATCCTCGGTTGGGCATCGAACAAAAACAGGAAGCAAACCTATTTTAAATTCTGTAGAACTCATTTGGAGGACGAATCATTCAATATTCTCATTACCAAAGAATGGCTGGGGATGAGGAGCTCCCCCACGGCCTCTCCATCATCCTTCTGTCAAAAAATGCAGCGCATCAAATCCGTGGTCAAATTCTGGCAATCTCAGAAATATAAACAGGACAGGGAAGAACTGAATCTTATACAAGCTGAACTGGGCACTTCTCTAAAGGCCTCTCTCAAGGGAATGACGATGGCTAATCTGACCAACATCCGATCATTAATAAAAAAGAAACATTCCCTTCTTCTCAAAGAAGAGGAACAATGGCGCCTCAAAAGCCGAGCACTGTGGCTCAAGGCTGGGGACCGGAATTCCAAATTTTTCCATAACTTCGCAAATGCCAGGAAAAGAAAGAACTCAATATGGAAGATGGAGGACGGGAACGGTGATTTTCTTTTTACACAGGAGGATATTTCCAATGAAGCGTCTCGCTTCTTCAAGTCCCAGTACAAAAGGAAGCCTTGCAAAGCTGAGGACATGTTTTGGGCAGTCGAGCACATGCCTGAAATGTTTGATGAAGCCGCCTATGAAAAATTCATCAGTCCAGTCACCGAGGACGAGCTCCTTGCAGCCATGAAAACAGCCAAAAAAGACAGGAGCCCGGGGCCCGATGGATGGCCCATCGAATTTTTCCTCCATTTTTATGATCTGTTTAAAGCGGACTTGCTGCATATGGTCGAGGCCTCCCGAATGACGGGAAAAATTCATGCTGCCCTATCATCTACCCTCATCGCCTTAATTCCTAAAAAAGGTGACTCGGCATCCTTCCATAACTATAGGCCGATTGCCCTCTGCAACGCTCTTTTCAAAATCTCATCCAAAATCATTGCTGAAAGGCTCAAGCCGGTTCTTAATCGTTTTATTACTAGAGATCAGCACGCCTTCCTGAAAGGGCGATATATATGGGATGCGGTGGCTCTGTCCCAGGAATGTCTTTACAACATCCGGACCAAAAAGACAAAGGCTGCTATCTTAAAAATCGACTTAAAAAAGGCTTATGACTGCGTGGACTGGCGTCTGCTCAGGATTTTATTGGCAAAGATCGGCATCTGGTCACAAGGCTTGGAATGGATCATGGCCTGTGTCGAAAACATTAATTTTTCGGTTATTATTAATGGCGCCCCATCTCCCTTCTTCAAAGCTGAACGGGGCCTCAGACAGGGTTGCCCCCTCTCACCTTTGCTGTTCATTCTGGTCATGAACTCCTTCAGCATCCTCCTTAACAGGGCAGCGCATGGTTCTAGGCTCCAACCTCTAAAGATGTGTAAAGATTTTTATTTATCACACAACCTGTTTGTGGATGACATATTGGTCTTTGCTATGCTTCATGAGGCATCCTGGCTATGCATTCACGACATTGTATCCAGGTTTCATTCTGCTACAGGTATCGGCATCAACAGGGAAAAATCGAAACTATACCATAACGAACCCCAGAATGACATGGTCTCCTGGATTGCTGCGCTGTTCGGTATTGAAGCTTTGTGCATCGAAAACGGTCTCAAATATTTGGGTTTCTCTCTCAAACCAGCTAGATACAACCCGGGGGATTGGACATGGTTGCTGGACCGATTCTACATCAAGATCTCTGGCTGGGAAGCTAGATCCCTCTCCTTGGCAGG
The DNA here is from genome assembly GCA_000404065.3 of Pinus taeda. Classification (NCBI taxonomy): domain Eukaryota; kingdom Viridiplantae; phylum Streptophyta; class Pinopsida; order Pinales; family Pinaceae; genus Pinus; species Pinus taeda. Next base: position 5,535 of record APFE031223730.1, read on the forward strand.
CCGCTTTGTTCTTGTTCAAGCTGTGTTGTCCCAACTAGCTATCTACTGGGCGCACCTCTTTCACATTCCTGCCTCTATTATCAAAAAATTAAATACTTACGCAGCAAACTTTCTGTGGGGAGGATCTTCTGGACATTCTAAATTCCATCTGGCGAAGTTGAAATTACTCACTTTACCGAAAAATCAAGGAGGTTGGGGCTTAATAGACATGCGGTCAATGGGGAACGCACTTCTGTGCAAATCTCTCCAACGTGCCATTTTTGGCTGCAGCCCATGGAGCGATTTCATCCGCAACAAATATTTGAAAGGGAGGAATCCGGTTTACTGGTACAGGAGGCATCTTCTGGGCGCAAAGAAAGGATCTGCCATCTGGCAGAGTTTCCGTAGGATCCTGCCTTTCTTTTTGAGTAATCTCTGATGGTCGATTAGCACAGGCACGAACATATTTATTGGCTCTGATCTCCTTCTCAACGGGATCTCCTCAACGATTCCGCAGTCTCTGGTTTCATATTTACATCACAGGGGCATCTTCACATGGAATCGCCTCATTAAATCTTGGTCTCTCTCATCGCCCTCCTGGATGGACGCTGAAGAACTGTCCTTGCCCCAACACCTCGTTTCAGCATGGAACTCCTTGCGCGATTCCCTACAGGGGCTGCCCATTAAAAGAATGGGGGATAAGGACGATCTGGTTTGGTGCCTGCCCCGTGCAGCAAATCCTATTCGAGTAAAAGATATCTACACAACTCTTTTACTCAAGGAGGCACAACCTTCTCTACCCTTTTTTCCTCTCTCCTTCTGGAAAGCTCCATGCCCTCTCAAGATGATTTTGTTCTCATGGCTCCTCTTTCACAACAGAAATCTCTCTTGGGACAATCTACAAAAACGTGGATGGATCGGTCCGAGCCGTTGTGCCTATCGGTCCGAGCCGTTGTGCCTTATGTTCTGCAGACGGGGAAACAAACCTCCACACGTTCTTTCAATGTCAGGCAACCAAGCAAATCTGGTATGATCTTTCCCTCTTTCTGGTTTTCCCTTATCTATGCTTCTCCTCTGTTCAGGAAGCATTCTTCTGGTGGAGCAAACAGACGGTATCAAGACGCTCTATCTTCATTCCAGTCTGCTGGTCGATATGGCTCTGGAGGAACGATTCCATTTTCAATGGTCGCAGATGTTCCTCATCTTCCACGCTGCAGCGCATCAAGGCCCTTCTGCAATTCCTGGGCATATGAATTTTAATAAGGCCGATCCATATGTTTTATCTTTTGAACTTAATACGTTTTTTATTTTCTGATAAAAATCCGGCTGCTAATGTATGGAAAACGAACTATGCTGATATTATAAAGCCCTTTGTGGACGCCACGGCTTCTACAAATATGTAACTGTTTTCATATAAATCAATATGATTTTCTATTGGAAAAAAAAAGTGAAACGAATCATTTTCAATTTTCATATGATTGAAAACCATGTGATTAGAAAAATTTAGAAATTAAATCACGTCGCTAAGTTTTAAGAATCTCTGAATTACCTCATTCTGGAACTCGTGAATTCCTTGTTTGGAGAAGAGGGAGAGCACTTTTACCGCTATCTCTTTCCCTCCCGGCAGTTTACCAAAGAACACTGATCCGAAACCCCCTTGCCCGATCTTGCGACTAAAGTTTTCTGTGGCTTTGGTCATCTCTTTCAGGCTGAAGGCGCTGGACATCGATGGATTTGGTGGCATAGTCATCGAGTAGTCTGTAATTGTTGAAATTTAAATGCAGTTATAAGTAGTTTCATAGGGATGACTAACTTGATTTTGCCTATTTGAATATTCCAACTGAAATTAAATTACTCCCTCACCTTTGTTGAGACAGTTCTTTTCCCTAAATTTCTTGCGATGTACAGCAATGCACACCATCACCAGTAAAACCATTATTGCAGCTCCGCTTATGGCTGTTCCGAGGACAATACTCGCTTTGTCTTTTCTTGAATCAGACACGATACATTTCCCCCTTCGCATATGGATGCAGAGGTCATGGTTCCCAGAGTAGCTGCAGTAAGAAAGAAAGATAAAGATATTTTTAGTGAATTTGTGTGTATTGAAACTACTCAACATCAATATATAAGTACACGTATTTTGTGCGAATACAATCAATAAGATATTGAATTACTTGAGTTTCAGTGAAGGCTTTTTGAGAAGTTGCACAGGAATTACACCAGCAAAATTATTGTTCTCTATAAACTTGTGGCAGCAATGATCAGAAAAGAATTAGAATATTAGTAATTAATTTGTTTATGAAATTGCTTTTCAAATTAATTACATCATTATGATAGAAGTTTCGAACCAGTTAATATGGTTCATCCGGAATTAATTTGTTTTTAATTTAGTGCTGAATCAGCGAGGATAAAAAGGGTATTGTTACAAGTTATTAGCAATTAATTTTTTTTACTATTATTGTTCAGAAGCTAGCAGAAGAAGTAGCAGAGAGACGTACAATTCGTAGCAGAGAGACGTACAATTCTTTAAGGTTTCTGAGTACAGATAGCCACTCAGGAAGACTGCCGCTCAAGTTGTTGTTTTGCAGATGTCTGCACAACAAGCCAACAAAATCACTGCAACCTTATTTGTAATAGAGATCTATCCAGTTCGTCTAAATCACATAATTGGCTCAGGTGAGCGTTAATGTTCATAAGAGATCACTTACAGTCGCTCCAGCATAGTTAAACTAGAAAAGTTTGGCAAGCGTCCCGTCAGTTGATTATTGTCAAGTGACCTGCCAATTTCAACATGAATGGATAAATCGGTTTAGTGTATAAGACAAGTCATGTTTCGATCTTGCATAATCCTAAGTGGAATTCTTATGAACGGGTACTTTTAACCAACAATTCTTAATAATTGTTCAAGATATGAGCATTTGTGTATGTATTTGGGGATTACATCGTAGATACAAAGATAGGCGAGCATTACATTGTAGAATTCCACTTACACGTTAACTAATGCAGTCAATCGTCCAATACTCTGAGGTACCGATCCTGTAAGATTCATTGCCGTTAAATTGCTGAAAACAAGACGAGTTGGTAAGTTCGTGCAAGTTGGGCCACAAATAATAAAACGTAAAAATGAAAATTGATCTTACATTTCCGAAATCCTTCTAACAGAAGAGATATTACTACAGCCGATTCCGTCCCACTCGATAATGTAACAAGGATCAGCAATCCAACTTTTTATGTCGAACCTTGTTTTGATAGCGTTAAGAGCTTCAACTGCAGGTTAAACACTACCTGGTTACGCCTAATTCATCAATTTCAACATGCTGATGAGTGTTATAGACAAAGAGCACTTACTGTCTTCTAAAATTGTTTCCGGTTCAGTGTCAACTATCACGTAATACTCGAAAGCGTTGATTATAATACCATTATTCGAGTTAAATGCCGGGTTGAATATCAGTTGGTATTGTACCAAGTTATACGGGATTTGTAGCTCTGACACAGAAGAATTTGGCACGAGAGTAATGGGTTTACCATATGGTTGACCGTTTATTTCAAGGGAAAATGATCTCGTTTCATCCATATTAAACGGCTGTATATTTGCAAAATATAAGAGCAGTAATGAATTGGTGCCCCCTGATCCATCTAGAGAGAGAGCTAGCGAGGAGCTGGTCACCCACGCCGTTTGCATCACAACAGATGGAGGAAGGTCTTGGGTATTGTTCGTTGGAATGGGCTCTTCAGAATTCGCACCTTGTATATAGTGTAAATCATCTGGATTTATTTTGTCTATTAAACTCACATCTGGCAGCCAGAGACGGTCGAACTTGTCAAGTGGATACCTGATCAAATCACCAAGCAAAGATATTCAGGCTACAAAAATTGGTGTGCACATAGGAAGCATCTCTGCGTTGTCCTAGTTGGTATTAAAAAAAATCTACTTCTTCGTGTATGAAGCTTAGATTTCGGTAGTGAAGCATATCAACTTCTAAACAATTACCTGACCGATGAATTTGCACCAACATCATATCTCGAAGCTAAGCTCAACAATTTTCCCGGCTTAGCCTGTTGATACATGCCACTCTGGAGGGTCCTCAACTCGATAGCACTGATAAAGGGATCAAAAGTCTCAGAGGTTCTGATCAAGCAAATGTACAACATATTGCCAGAACTAACAAAGACTTTTTCAATTCTCACTGGAGTGTTTTTCGTAATCGTTACGGGTCTTGTGGTCAACATACCCAGTGTCTCAATAGAGTAACGGACTTTTGGCAATGTTGTAAATCCTGTGTAATTCCCAACGGCAAACTATAGTCTTAGGAGGTAAGGCACATTGGGAACCACAGGTAATTGATAGCAAGACTTCCTGAGAGGCTTAGGGAAGTGCCGTAGACTATGCACGGAGGAACCTGAGTCTGGATCAATGACTTTTCCTATGTCTGCTGTCTCACCGACGTCTATGTAACTAGCATCAGTGACCCATTCTATATTGTTTTCGTCAGTATAATTTGTTTTGCCTCCACAGGCGATACTGAGAAATCCTGCAGCCTCAAAGGTATCTTGTCAAGTCATGCATATAAACAATAAAAAACGAAATTGAAAGAATGATTCGAAAATAAGCAAAAGTCATAAGTGCGTTATTTATAATGATAGAATCAATAACCTGGTTGAGCAATAACAGCCAATAAACGCGAGAGCAGTATTACAGCCACCCAACCAGCCGATTTACCAGAACCGACGTTTGCCATGGTTGCGTTAATTTTCACCTTATTCTCTCATCCAAGAGTAGTACATGGCAA
>APFE031223734.1:0-45839 GCA_000404065.3 Pinus taeda
AGGGGTTACAAGGGAGTCCAACAGACGTGACCACCTCTTGTATTTCCTGCGTGCATGCCTCCCCAAATCCACAGGTTTATGCGCTCAACGACAGATCCCGTGGTTTAAAGACCCTGGAACATGTCTCTAGCCAAAAAAAAAATTCGCTAAAATTTGGAGATCCCACCGAGCCCTGGAAAGTGCTCTGATACCACTTGTTATGCTTCTTAACCTGCAAAGCAATACCGAACAGAGAATATGCGAGAAAAATACCTAAAACATAGAATATGCGAAGAAAATATACCCAGAACACAGAATACTCTGTCGTGGTGATAATGTACCGTGCTTCCGTCTTCTTACCTTGGGGTTGAATGGGTCCTGGAAAATGTATCGCTGATTTCTCAAAGGGTTGTAATGTCATCTATGGATTCAGAGGTAGCTCATTCCTCTGTGATGGCCTAGCTGTCCTTTGACATACATCACACACCTTGCAGTAAGCTTTTGAATACTGATGGAGGGTTGGCCACCACAACCTTGCACGTAGAATCTTCTGCACAGTCTCTCTCCTTTCATAATGACCTCCCGCGGTGCCCCCATGATTGTCTGCAAGGATAATTCTCCTTTCAAACTTTGGTACATATTGTCACAAAATTTCATCAAACCCCATTTTGTACAGATGTTGGGGAATGATAGAAAATTCTGTCGTGTGTCATTAATGGGCCCTTGCCCTGTTTCGATGTGCGACAGATAGTCTGGTCCCACGTTCAGTCATCCAGGTTTCATAATAACCTCAAAATAATACTCCTAGAACAATAACAGCCACCTAGAGATTCACCCCCCCAACATAGGCTTATTGACCAAGTATTTCAATGCGGAATGATCCGTATACGTCTTAAAATGGCCTTCCAACAAATAGTGTCTAGACTTCTGGAGCACATATACCATGGCTGACCCTTTATGCTCGGCGGTGGTGTAGTTATTCTCAGCCTTGGATAACCTTCTGCTTGTGAACGCTATGGGATGGTCCAATTCTCCTCTGCCAACCTATGTCAGTACTGCTCCCAACGCTATACATGATGCATCTACATGTACATGAAACTCCTTCAAATCCAGGAAGACTAAAATCGACGCAGTGACCATATTTTCTTTCAATACATCCAAGATTTTCTTATAGTCCTCATTCCAACATAAAGTGACATCCTTTTTCAACAAATTTTCCATAGGCGCGGTGATGCGGGCATAACCCTTGATAAACTTCTTGTAATACCTAGTATGTCCTAAGGTTGCACGTAGTTGTTTCACACTCCTCTGTGCTTCCAAGTTAAGTATTACTACAATCTTCGCAGGATCTACCATTAGTCCCCGTTTACAAACCACATGACCCAACAGAGTCCCAAAGGGAAAACAAAACAGACACTTCTTTAGATTGAGCGCGATATGGTACCTTCGACAAGTATCTAGCATCAAGCACAAACTTACCACATGGTGTTTCAACAGCCCAAAAACAGTCCAATCATCAAAGTACACTTCCAGGAACTTATGAATAAATTCCTTGAATGCATCCATGACTACGTGCGAAAAAATCACAAGCGCATTCTTCAATCTGAAAGGCATTAAAGTGTATTGAAAATATCCCCACTCAGTCGCGAAGGTCATCTTGCTTCTATCCTCTGGCGTGATTTTGATCTGATGGTAGCTAGAGAACCCATCAGTGAAGGAATACACTTCCTAGCCACCTACATTATCCAACACCTGATCAGTGAATGAAGTTGGGAAAGGATCATGAACACAAGCGTCATTCAACTTCCTGAGATCTACGCATATCCTTATTTCATCCTTTTGCTTCTTTTCCTATACCACCATTGGGCTTACCCAATCAAATTCCTCTATGGGCTCAATGATACCTACCACAAGCATCTTGTCTAGCTCTAAGCGGACCTTCTCCTTATACTTTGGATTGAGACGGTAAGGATTTTGCTTAACCGGTTTCACGTCGGGTTTTAATGTGATATTCATAACACTTTGGTCTCCTATTATCCCTCTTAGCTCCGTAAACTTGGTAGGGAACAAATCATGGTATTTGCGAAGCAACTCAATGACCTTATCCACCACCGCATCATCCCAGTAATCTCCAATCTTCGCGAATTTGGACTTCGCCTATGTACCAATATTTACTTCTTTTGTTTTCAGTGGTGCGGTTATATCAAGATTCTCAATCTGCAATCCCTCAACCTCACAGGTTCCCTCTATTTTAGGGATTTTAATCTTTCACGGATCCTCATCTTCTTCTTTAGCAGTCACGTTATAGTATTCCAGTGCGTGGCTCAGCTAAGTCATCCAATTGGGTTGAATCAAATCCAAAGGATCTTGTGGGATCCTAAAGATCATTGCTTTCACTTCTTGTAGTGCTTCATCAATACAGTCAAACCCATCTTCAAAGTTGGATGTCATTATGAATCCTTTGCAAAGAATATCTCATTCACCTATACCATGGTGAAGCTCTATTTCCAAGTACTAGTTCATTGGGATGACATCCAAGGTATGACAAAATAAGTGCACCCATTCCGGTTGGGGCTTCGTTCCATAAGCCTGAGCCCATTTGGCCAAGTGTGTGCACGAATCATCCTTCCCATCATATTTGTCTGTCATTTGTACCTTCAATTTCCCAAAGCGTGTTCTCATAATCCTCCTACACTCGCACCAATCATAAAAGCTACCCTTGTGCATACCCCACCATCTTGCAGGCGTAGCACGCAGTTCCTAGTCCAAAGGCTGGAAGTGCTACTTCTCTGGTACTTACCTCTCAAATGCATCCAAAAATACATCTACATCATTCAGGTCATCATAAGTGGGTAGATTTCTTACCTTTGATGACACACAATGCAGTGGTCGTGTCATCATGTTACAGCTTAGCGTGGTTACTTCATGTAGCTGATTCTGCCAGTGCTCTAATTATTCATCAAAATATGAGGTTTAGAAACTCTTGTGATCCCATGTAATTCATCCATCTACTATTGGATTCACCCAATCTTGGTCTCATGCTATTATCTTGTATATGCAATTCAAATTGCCACTGCTCTCATAACACAGACTGGTTCAGTATAGCTTGATCCTTTAGTAGGATCTAGGGGTACTATTACGTGGAGTGATTTCTTTTCAAATATCATCATTTGCTTCTTTAGGTTGATTACCCTATTCATATCAGTAGTCTAATCAATTCCAAGGAGCGCAGGGTAGGGGTTGTTGTCATCCACAATTTCTATTACTTCAAAGTCAGCCAACACACTCGCACCTTCAATAACTATAGTCACCCTTTGCAGCCGCCCCATGGGGATGATCTTCTGCTGATTTTCCATCCTTAACTAAATTAGAGGCCATTGCAGTGCAGGTCTTCCCATCCATTCCCAAGTATGATTTTGTAGGAAGTTCGCATTTGACCCCAAATCCAAAATAACCTGATCCATTTCATATTCTTCTATCTACGCAATCAGTCTCATCTCTCATCCTGTCCTTGCTTTATGCTTACCAATATTTCGTACCATGCGTGGTTCACCTGGAGTATTTCCGGTGCATCTATATATAAGCTCCTGTAATCCCTTCACATCCTTACTATCATGTAATAGCTTCATGCAGGTTTCTAGAAAGTTTGTAAGCATAGAAGGGTCTATCTCCTAATCAACCTTATCCTTGCTCCTTGAGGTAGAGGCCTTAATGAAGCTCTTATTTGCTTCCATGAATGTTTCACGTGCACGCTCCGAATCAAATTCAACCTTCTTCATCGCAGCCTTGTGAACCCATGCACTATCTTCGGGTTGTTTCCCCTTATCATCACCTATTGTAATTCCACTTCGGAGTACTATATTAACATTTGGATCCTCATCGTGAGGCTCGGACTATATCATTTGTAGGTTCTGAGTCGGTTGAAGTGGTAGTGCCCCTTTGTCGTGCATCCTTGCTATCAGCATAGACAATCCCCTGTCTCATGATCAAACTGAGTACAATATTTGCACGACGATCGCGTAGGGTTAGTGCATTTGCAGGTATAGTGTCTTAATCCTCTGCAGTTGTAATAGATCAGCTGTCCTTGACCTCTGCCAGGTCCTCCTTCGCCTCGGCCTTGTCCGCGTTGTTGAAATCTTGATCGCTCCATCCCTGCGCTCTAGTTAGGGGGGCGTGTTTCTGCCTGAACCCTATAGGCAAGTGTTCTGTCCATCATCAATTCATAACTTCTGCAGTTGCGCTCATCATGCCCTACCGACCTACAAAAGTTGCAAAATAGTTGTTGTGGTGTTTGTATAAACTTCTGCAGGAAATGGCAGTTATTTGTCGTATGTTTTCCTGCTACCTGACATATAGCACACTACAACAGAGGCCCCGCACTCGGTCCTGCTTGAGCTTTCGACCTCAAAGGCATCGGTACTCCTCCTGCAATACAGTTCACAAAGACCAGGCAATGGTCATTTTCATGCCCTTGGCCTTTACATTTTAGGCACCATACCTCTTCATGCACCTCTGGTCGAGTTTTTCTATCCTACTTCAAACTTTTCATTTCAAAGCAAAGATTTTGCAACTACGCATGGATCTCTTGAACCCCCAGATTTGGATCTTGCATCGATGTTTCATGCAGTCTCATTGCAATCTCCAAGGCATCTTCCTGAGTCGTAATCTTTTGTTCTGATAGTGCAACCCTTAGGTGTGGCAGGAGCAAAGCCATATACCATTCATAGTGTTGTCCATCTATTAAGTTCATATTGGCTTTGTGGATTTTACACTTCAACCTCTGATCCAATTCCCAAGGTGTCTCACCTAGTTTCATAACAATTTCCTTGAACCCCACAATTGATTGTGCCTCAGATTTGGGCCGATTGAATTCTTTATTCAGCACAGTCTGGATGTCTGCCACTCCAACGTTTGGGTTACCATTAGAGTACTTGACGTACCAGGTTAGCACGCGATCCTGCAGAGCACTAACCAATGTTTCTTTCTTCATGTGATCATCTGTAACGCCCCGAGCTTCCCATATAGCTTTCATGAAGAACCAAAACTGGTTCGGGTCCTCATTTACCAAGCCTTTAAATAAAGGCATCTTCACTGAATTTTCCATGATAAGCTACGGTGGAGGTGGTGGTGGTATGGCTAAAGTTGCAGGTGATGGTGGTGAAGTTGAAGTGTGTGGGTGGAGGTGGCAGTCACAGGAATCCCTATCTTATTAATTGAATTACACCTCACGGAGAAGCCTGCGCTACTCCGTCTTCATCACCCAATGGAGGTGAAATCAATGGACGATATTCAAGACCCTTTCTTCCTTCGTTATTGTAAGTATTTCCACTTCACGTAGCTCTAAACACCAATGTAGCTATATAACCCACTTTTCACACAATACCATCTCAATCCAGGTATTCAAATACTTCAAGTACTTACCTTGCAGACCCTTGAAAAAGCATCGCTCTGGCTCACTGTAACTAACTGATGTATCCATCATGAATTTAGTAAAAAAGACTCCTATGATGCGATCGAGCCAATGATCCATAGCATGGGCGATCTTATCCTCAGAGGCTTCTAGTCTCTGTACTAACTCTGGGGTCTAGACAATAAGACCGTCAAGTCTCCACCTTCCTTGGCTATCTGCTAGCTTCATGATCTACTCATATAACTCAACTGGAATGGAATAAAAAAAGATCTCATGGATTTCTGTATATAGGTACCTATCTAGCCATTGTTCCTTTGTTAGTCATAGATTTCTGTTCTCCTGCGCTGCGAATTCGTGGATCTTCCTGTCCAACCAATCTTCAACCTCTTTCTTAGTTGGATTCCAATGATACGACATTGCATATCTCTTATGCAGATTTTGGTCCTGGCAACGGAACCATTTTTTGGCTATTTGGGGCTTGACCCAGGTTCAACGTTAGTTAGCCAAACAAATCCCTACACTATTGGACCTTTCAGCATCAGTCTACATAGCATGGATCGAAGTCTCACACGAAGCAGTATGAGGGGGGTGCTAGAACCATGTTTCTGCACCTTGATATGGTCATGATGCTAGTTTATACCCTTTGTTCCTACTTTCACGCAGGTCACTACGTTCTAGGGCTCTGTCAGTCTAGCCCTTTATTCCTCCCTTCAATACCTCCAGAAAGGAGTATGATTGACCTCCACAACCTTAACCCGTGATCTAGGTGCTTTCGCGTTGCTATTATAGCTGGTTGTATAGGTTCCCTAGTTATCTCAAGTGTACTACTCATCTTACTAAACAATCATAGTTAGCGTTGCGTAAACATATATTCTTATTTGCGTTCAATAAGCTAATACAATCACATACATTCGCGCATCCCATGAACATGGTAAATTAAACCCAAAACACAATATAACCAGATGCATTAACAAAAATAGATGCACAGAATTTGTAGAATACTTCTCTTTATTGATATCTTCAAATTATTACAGGCTCTATTCACCCTGCACACACAGCTGTAGGGGTCTACGCACTTAGCTGCAGACTTCTACCCTAGGCCTCTTCACACTCAGCTGCAGAGCCTCTACCTACGCTAAGACCCAAAACACATAGACTTCGCTATCAATACTCTTCACTCCATTATTTGCTAAAGACTTCTAACTTCCTTAGAGCTTACTTACTTAGCTCTTTTTATACAATCCCATAGTCTGTAGACCATGGGTGGATCTTTGCAACCGAATTTACACTTTACAAAATAATGGTGGACAACCCTTTTATGACTCATGACACCTTCATGCTCCACGACCACAAAATGCAGAGACTTTACAACTTTATTACAAAAATTGACCCAAAACATGGGCTTTTAGCCCCAAAACTGTCCTTGGGGATCTCGTTCCCAACAAGGATGGTCTTGCTCATTATTTAATAGAGAAATAAGTTGAAAACTTAATATTGAAAAAGAGGATACATGAGCTTGAAGAATCTCTTAATCCAACACCCTTATTCATGACTCCATTATCTATTCAAGAACTCTAACTAACAATAACTCTTGGAATACCCAAAGGATCAAAAGGATATAGAGTTGTTGATAGGAATTAGAACATATGTCACTATGAATACTGTTAAGAGACTTCATTTTATAGAAGAAGATTTGGAAACTTCTCTACATTTGAGAGATTTATATTAAATAGTTAAATAATTTTCTAAATATCTATGAAGGGACCTCGAGAATGATAAACAATTTTCTTAAAATGACCTAAATAATTTTGTGAATTACAATAAGCTTTCTTATTCAAATCGAGAGACATCAACAAGGTTTTTCTCTACCAAAAAGGATTAAACAAATCAAAACAAGAAGTTTTGTTAGGATTAAAATGATTGAAGATGGCCTTGGTGAATGTTTGAGTAATCTAGTTATGGAGAAAATATTTGTGGAGAGCGTAGCTATATGAAACACATTGTGAGAGGTCCCATATTATAGATCAAATCTTCCTTCTCCATACACATCAATAGAATAATCATCCCTAATCATAATAGGTGTTCCACTATGAGTCTCCACTTAGTGTGAGAAAGCATGTAATGGAGAGGGCATACAATGAGTTTATCCTTAATCAAGAATTCAAGTGTTATTAGAAGAGGTGAGAGAAATTAAAGGCATGACCCTTACCTTTTTCTTCTACCAACGTGTTTCTAGAATCACAATTGACTTTACACCAAAACCCATAGGTGTTAGTAAATGGATGCATCACTAGAGTGAACAGATCCTCAAGAGGTTGTTAGACATGTGTCGTGAAACACGTGAGGAGCATTGGATTTCATTCGTCCAACAATATCCCCCTAGTGGGACCCAAGTGTGTTTCGAACTTGAAACCTTTTGCTCTGATACCACTTGTTGGAATCATGATTGTCATTACACCAAAGCCCACAGGTGTTAGTAAACAAACAGATCGCTAGTGAAACATGCAAGTAGAACTGAATTTTATTCGTCTGACACTTGTTCCTCTACTTCTTATTGGAATTATCAAGAATTTATTCCTCAATGTTATGCTAATGAAGAGGTTGTGCCATGAGGTTAATTTTCTTCTTCATCCATACATTCTCAGGATGGAATCCTTTGTTGCAACATATGCACTTAGTTGTATCCTCCTTTGACTTTCACCCCTTGGAATTTGAACTCTCCTTAGTGGTATTTTTCTTTCCTTCTTATGTTTTGGTTCCTTTTTACTCTTGTGTTTCTTCTTGTCCTTCTTAGTTTCTTGTGATGCCAGCACATGGGCCTTGAATGACTTCAAAGCCACCATATGAATTAGTTGTTTTTAACCTTAAACCAAATATTGTATAAATTTATTCAAAGAAGGAATATTCAAACTTTAACCCATAGACAGTTAAGAAGTAGGAAAAGAGGAAACAAATATAAAATATTTAGGTCCTAGCTTTAAAATAATTGAAAGAATTATCTACTCTTCCTTTCTATTAACGTTATGAGCGATTACCTATTGAAGCAAAGTATAATACTTTGAAAAGAAGTCCTCTATACTGCAAAAAATTCTTGGGTGAAATGATATTAGCTCATCCTCCAATTGATTTCCTCTCAACTCATCTAGTTGTTCTCCAACTTGGTGCATACCTTGTTGGGTGTGTTACAAGCATCAATGTGGAAGCGAAGGTTTAGGGAAATTGAAAAGAAGAGATTATATAATATATTATAACTTGTGATCATACATGGGATGATATGCATCAGAATTCCTATAGTTTACCTTGGGATGTGTTTACTCCAGTGAATCCATCTACCTAGAATGCTATCGAAATGAATGACTCTCTCCTCTAGAAAGGTTGATTGGTTCAAGAATGACATCCCTATCCACACAGATTTGAGGAAGGTAACATGGCCAATTTTTTTCCCACCATGAAGGTGTATATATATATATATATTATTACTATCACAAAAAACATTCTTCTTGGATAAAACTATTATCTTAAAAGGGTTTCTACCTATAAGGTTCGTTTCCAAGAAGTCCATGATGCCTTTACTAGGTCTTATTCAAAGATGGTAAGACTTATCAACACCATTGCTGAAGATCATATCGATATGCTTTTGTAGAAATAACATTGTATCCATCCTACTAAGGCTTGTACTATCAAAGTGATGCTTTATTAGCTTATTAGACAAGATTCATCTATCTAACTGGATACACTTAATGGGTCTCTGAAATACCCCCATCACTATAAAGAAACAAGACACCATTCAAGTATCTATTAATTTCCATGATATTTCATGTTGAGTCTTGCAAAGTACATATTATCTAACCAAAACATAGGAAGATATGCAAATTGTTAACTTACTGTAAGGATACCCATTTCCTAACACATTATCCAATCACACTTGATGTAATAAATAATGAGGATAAAATAGAGAAAACTAGTTGTTTTTTAGGAAATATGTGATTGGAATGGAAAATTGAAGGGCTTATGAGATCCCTTTAGTTCCCCCCTAACTTCCCCTCTATTAGGGTAACATAAAATAAAAAATTACCAAACAAAATTTAGTGAATGCATCATCAAGAAGATAATTTATTACATTTACATTTACATTTACTTTAGTATGCATATGAACATAAGTAATCAAATCACATATTTTACATTTTGCATTTATCATATTTGCATGACACCTATCATATAAAAAATTGTTTCCATAATACACACAAAGGTAAACAAAAATGTCAAAAAGTGTTCATGTGGGAGTCCATCACTCTAAAGTTGGTGTAGGCTTATCACATGCTAAGTACACAAAGGTGGCCATACTTCATGCCGTGGTCATCCTTCATGCCATATCTCATGCCGTGGTCATCCATAACTACCCTCCTCAAAAATGGGGACTAGTCGAATGATACATTGGTCCATGTAGGCATATCATGGTCCTCAAGGTCCTTCCATCCATATTTTGATACTCCGTGCAACAATTGATCTAGTTGATCTCACAAATCATTTATTGGTCAACTTGAACTAGTGAATGTATTTATGCATAAAACATAATCACTTATCCCATGCTCTGCTAGGTGGGACAAGAAGCTCTAAATGTCCTTGTAATTCACTCCTTCGTAAGGACAACCCTCAATGTGGATCGCCCATTTAATCCCAATGAGAAAAGAATTTAGGGAAAAAACATTTATTATAGCACGAGCTCGTCCCTATCTCAATAATAATCCCCTCAATGTGGATTGCCCATTTAATCCCAATGAGAAAAGAATTTAGGGAAAAAAACATTTATTATAGCATCACCTCATCCCTATCTCAATAATTATCCTCACCTATTCAGCCTTCCCTGTTTGGGAATCCACACAAGGGGATAGACAATCATAATGTTTTCACACAAAAATCAACTAAGTCAACCCCAAAAATCAACCATAAAATCAACGAAGTCAACCTCAAAAATCAACCAAGTCAACCCCAAAAATAAGGTAAAATTACCCAACACCATTAAATGCATATTAATAGTAAACTTTGAAACAAAAATACCACACCAGGTTCCCGGAAGACCCATTAATATATGTTGCCCCAAAAATCATTATTTTAAAACCTCTTGAAAATTTGTGGGGATGGAATGTTTCTTTTAGGTGTGGACGTCATCAAATCAAACCCAACCCAACCCAACCCAAATTAAAATAATTTCTTTCTTTCTTAGTATTTCTTTTCTTTTTACGTGTAGACGTCATTTTCTTAGAAGCATAACCTAACCGTCTCTATATTCCTATTTGTACCTTACAACTCTCCTCAACTCTCTACTATAGCCTCCGCGACTCTCCGCGGCTTTAACAAACCGCTACAGCCTCCGCGACTCTCCGCGGCTTTAACAAACTGCTACAGCCTCCACGACTCTCCGCGGCTTTAACAAACGACAGGAGCGAAGGTATGTAATATCTTCCACATCGAAATTTCTGCGGTGCCATTTTTGTTGACGAGTTGCAGTAACATTTTGCAAGTTGGTAACATTACATTTTTGCAGTTAATTTTAATTTTTTTTTCAACAATTTTTTTTTATTATTTGGGCAGGTAAATTTGTCAATAAAAAATTTAATTGGTAAATAAGAACATTCAATAATGGAGAAGGATAGCAAGATACAATTTTTAGGTATATCTGTCTCTTCCTATGGTCATATATTCATCTATTTTAAATATTTAATATTAGTGTATTTGTGTGTATATTTTAGATGAAAATTAGAATATTTATTTGAATTCTTTCTTAACCAATAGCAGTTAAAATTAAATGTTTGATTTTGTATTTATTAGTTTTACTATTTCAACTCTTTTCTGAAGATTGATTAATGTCTAGTCTCCTTAGAGTGTTATATAAATAGAATTACTCATGCTAAAAATATATTGAATAAAATTAATTACTTTCTAATAAATATAAGTTGGTTTTGATATAAAATGTGTTAAATTTTGTAATTTGTATTTGTATTTGTATTTGGTTTTTAATTCCCGTGGTTATATTCAAATTTGTTTTAAAAAGAATGAATAACTTTTGTGGGATCTTTGTTAGAGAGGAGAAAAGAGGAGGCTAAAGTAATGCACGACAAGTACCCCAATAAGATACCTGTTCGCTCAAATCAATTCTAGAATAAGTTATTTCTTCAATGGTTAGATCTTTTAAATATTTTGCTATATAATATTATTTCAAAAGCAAAATCTAATTTCAATAGTTTTGTTTTTGTTGATTAAAACTTCTCATGAAGAGTGAATCTTTTCTTATTGATTCTTGCAGGTTATTGTTGAAAAAGCAGAGAGAAGTGACATACCAGATATTGATCAGAAAAAGTAAGACTCTTTTATCAAATAACTTATTGTTCTTTGATTCTCTCACACTTGATAATTATTAGAATACATGTTTAAAAAAATTGCTTATTTGCCAATGGAATGACTATAAGTAACAATGTTGTAATAATATAATGTGTTCATAATTTGTGGATGCCTCAAGAGTATGGTCAACTTTTTTAAAATTAATGTTACTATCATTTTTTATTTTCAGATATCTGCTTCCATCAGATTTTACCGTGGGACAATTTGTATATATTATACGTAAGAAAATAAAGCTCACTGAAAACAAAGCAATATTTATTTTTGTGAACAATGCGCTCCCACCAACTGGTAAGTTCAATCGAATCAATTTTAACATAGTTACAACTTTTCCACTATTACTCTTTGTCATTACTTGGTTCTAAGTTAAACTTCATTGCTATCTCCTTTTTTCCATAGAAAAAACATTTAAAAAAAACTGAGCATTTTGTCATCTAATCCTTATCTATGTTATAGCTTATCAATTTCTTATGGTGTATTTATTTCTATGCAGCTGCTCTAATGTGTACTATATATGAGGAGCACAAGGATGAAGATGGGTTTCTTCACTTTACATATAGTGGTGAAAATACTTTTGGCCATAACATTGAGGCTTATTTATAGCCTTAAGAAACTCTTATTTCTCTCCATTTGAATATAATGCGAATGAAATTTAAAGGGAACTTTTGTATGTATATGGATACTAGAATTAACATTCTAGTTACTATGTACAAAATGCTTTAAAAACATTTATTGTGTGCATATTGCCAAAATATGTAATCTACATTACCATTTTACATATTTTGAGACTTTAAATTTGGATTATTATTAACATTGTCATTTCTGATTTATATATTTATAAGAAATATCTAGTAGGTAATATCATCTCTTTATTTCTTTTCCTCCATTTTTGGTAGAGATTAAGTTTGGAGAAGAGATGTGTGAAGCCTTACCATACTATTTTAATATATAATTTACAATGCATGGATGTAAAATAGTTTGGAAGTGGTATTCAAAGTGGCATTAAGAGTGTACTAGGTGATATCAACTATTCAATGTACTCCTGGTGTTTTTTAATAAAACAAAAATATTGTTTTTTTCTTTTTGTTACTTTGTCAATTTAAATGAATTGAAGCTACTAATATAAAAAAATTATTTAAATGAATATAAACTAGAATAATCCATTTTAACACCAGAGGGATCAAATCTCCTTTTACTCTGAAAGTGGTTTGCATCTCAACAGATTTGATCAGATCAAATCTCTTTTTACTTTGAAAGTGGTTTGCATCTCAACAGATTTGATCCCTCCCTCCCTTGGTAGATCTAGAGTTAAGATGGATCTAGAATGATTTAATTCCCCTCTTTAAATTAGTTATATTCTATGAATACCATGGGTGAATACTACGAAGTTATTTTTATTTTATTGTAAATATTTTTGACCAAGTAATTTATTTTTTTCACATTGTTTTTATTTTATTTTCACCAAGTTAAAATGTTTACATTACATTTAAGTAATGCAAACCTCTTTCTGAGTGCAAAGCTTGAGAAGAGGAACATTAGACACTATAAAATAGTGTCTCTCTCTGTGTGTGTCTTATTAATATTTTTATATATCAATCTATTAATGAAATAAAAATTCTTTCACTCTTTCTCTTTCTCTCTATATATGTTGTTTGATGTTAAACTCTTGTAAGCATACATATCAAGAATAAAATAAGTTACACACCTCTATAGTGAAACTGTTTGTTGGCAAATTCACAAAACCCATTGGGATGAAAGATTGTCATCTTTGTGACACAAGAGGGTTGAAAATGAAAAACATTCTCTTAGATTTTCCATAGTATACTTGGATTAAAACTAAAATTCAAAATGTTTGCCACATTATGAACCTTTTTAACCATTTATCATAAAAGACTATGTTGATATTGAAACACTTCATGTTCTTAATACATGGATGTTGTTGTTCATTATAGTTCTAATTACACCATGAAATATTGCATATATTGGACTATATCATGAGTTAACTAATAAATCAAACCACACATTTACATAGTAATTTTACTGTTGATCTACTTCCACTAATGTTTCCTTAGGTTTAAAGAATTATTTTGTTTTATTTCATAAGTAGAAAGTGGTTTTGCTTGTTCTTATTGTGTCATCCATATGGTAATTAATTTTGTTTTGTGACTTTAACGTTTCCTCTGGCTTAAAGATTTTTTTTGTATTTTTTTCGTAATTATAAAGTGGTTTTTCTTGTTCTTAATGTGTCATCCATATGGTAATTATTTTAGAAGAGATAAAAGTGTGGAATCCTCCTAGGATAAGGGCAAGAGATGATGAAGAAGAGGAAATAAGACTTAGATTCTAAGTCATGGTAGGTCAAAATGAGGGATTCCAAAAGAGGAAAATAAAACTGTGTGAACACCAACACATAACAGAGGTGCTAACCTATGGTATCCATGTATATGAAAACTCTACTACCAAGTTATGACATGAAAAAGGAGGCAGGTTAATATTGCAACTTGATGGGGTTGGACCTAAGGTACAATGAGGATGGCAATGACAATCAATGATGAAAAAAATATATCAATAAGATGTCGGGTTCAAGAGAAATGCACCTAAGATGAGGTGGATGCCGCAATTAAAACACCACCCTATCCTTAATACCATGCAAAAATACTAGATCCATGTTTAAATCACAGAATGAAATATATATATATATATATATATACACACACACACACACACACACACACAAACACATACATACATATATACAAAACTAAAATGCATATATACAAGGTGTAACACAATCTAGTAGGCCATGCCAAGTTGTTCCCACTATTGGGAACATGTCAGAGATTCTCGTACATGAACTCATGGTTTTTTGTGGGTAACATTTGGTGCACCATGATGGGTCCATGCCATAGAGACTTGAACTACGAAATTCCTAAAGGTTGATGATGCCAAGGAAAACCTAAAACCATATCATTATTAGGAATGACTCTACTACCAAGTTATGACATGAAAAATGAGGCAGGTTAATATTGCAACTTGATGGGGTCAGACCTAAGGCACAATGAAGATGACAGTGACAATCAATGATGCAAAAAATATGGCAGTAAGATACCTACCCCTATATGTGAGGTTCAAGAGAAATGCACCTAAGATGAGGTGGATACCACAATTGAAACACCACCCTATCCTTCAAAAACCATGCAAAAATACTAGACCCATGTTTGTGTGTATCTACTGTTCTGGTCAGTATTCTCCATATTCACCCAATTCCTAAATTGTTGAGCATTGGTGGTCTAAAGCCTTGTAGTCTGAGGGTGTTCATGCATGTCTGGAGTGAAAACAGAGTAAAAGTGGTTATCTAGCTCGAACCAAAACATCATACCTTCCAATAAACTTTTGCAAAAAATAATTTAATTTATATGTTACCAGGCATCTCCGAGCTACAACCTAGGAGAGTTTCTTGGAGCTCTAACAGAACCCATTGATGACGCTACTGTTACACAAGAACTAGCAGCTAAAACGGAGCATCCCACTGTGTTTGACCTAGAAATGTAACACAAGAACCTGTTGACGATGTTGTTGCTACACAAGAAACAATAGTTAAGGCAGAGGTTCCCCAGGAAGAAGAGGTAAGAGTTGATCCACAAGAACCTGTTGATGAAGCTGTTGTTACAAAAGAACTAGTAGTCGAAGTAGAAGGGCCACCCCCACATGAGTTCTTAAACATCTCACACACACCCAGGAATCTCATTCTGTTTTCGCTATGCTTGCTAAAGCATTCCTCTCATATTTCCAGTTACCTATCCGTTATGACACTAGTATGGAGCTATTGAATTCATTTTGTCAGTCCTCCACCACTCACCTTTCCGACCATGTTAAAGAGTGGCATCGAAGGAGGAGCACATGTCGTGCCCCACCCTTCGAAGACCATGTCTATATAGATTAGTTTCTTAGGAGCATTTTAGCACCCATTGGAAAATATGTCGCATCCCATTTTCCTTAGAGCCAGGAAGAATATTTCCAAACCGCTCTAAGGTATGACTTGATTTATGCACAATCCAGTTATGTTTATACCATCATTCCATACCTTCCCCGTCCTAGAGGTGTCAATGCACCACAGGCATCTCACGTCGCCGACATTATCGTTGGAACCCTTTCACATCCTTTGCCATAAACTCAACCAAGTTATGGCTTTCCACAGGGGGGGACCAGTTCCTCTAGCACTCATGCCCCTCTTCCTAGCAACATGCTTTTAGGGCCCCAGCCTATCTACCAAACCATTGCTCCTCCTTATGCACAGTTGAGTGCTCCAGCCCCTCAAGCATTAGCGCTACAACCTCCCATGCATCCTTAGCCCCAACAGCCTCCACCCCGTCAGGGTTAAGTGCTTACACAACAGAGTGTGACCAATCCCCAAAAAACAAAGAAAATGAATAAGGGGAAGGGTAACAAGGGTAACCAAGGTAGTCAATGTAATCAACCTAGTGAACCCTAGGGGAACCAACCTAATACTAATAACGATCCAGGTGGATGTTGGTGGCCACCCACCTATCCCATTTGGACCCCCGTAATTGTCTCCTTCAATTTTCAGTTTCGGTAATTGTAGCACAATTTACTATTTTTAGCAGTTCTTTTCGGGTCCTGAACTTCCAGAGCCATTTTGAGGCCCTAAACAACGTTTTTTGGGAAATATGGGGGCAACATGGGTCCATGGACTGATGTTGCCCTTCCCAAAGTGGTATTTTTCTGATAGATCTTTCTAACGAGCTATCATACACGTCAATTTGGCGTTTCATCTTCTAGGGTTAGGTTTTGGAATGTGAAGGGTTTTCCATTGTTTCTCAACAATAAATAGGCCTTCAAGCCTCATTGTAAAACAGTTTGTAACAGTTCAGAGGCATGTAGCCACCAAATCTCTTCTCAGAGATAAGCTACCATCGCCGTAGCTGGTTTATTTCCATTTCTGGTTGTGAGCATATTTCGGTATTTTCCATTAATGAAATGAAGCATTATTTCCGTTGCATCTTTGTGTATATGGTTATCTATGTATTTTATTGCGTTCCTATTTAAATCTGGATTAGTGGTATCAGAGCGGTCTGCTTTTTCTCTGTTTTTCTTTGCATGTCCCCAACGAGCTCGGGATATAAGGAGTTAGCGCTTGAATTGGTCGAACCTTTGCAAGACCAGCCTCGCAAATCCCGACGGCCTCCCATGGTGGATGAGAAGAAAGATGAGAGGGTGGGAGATCCTATTAAAATCTTGCTCGAAGAAGCGCTCGAGCGACACCGAAACGCGATGATGGACAACTTTGCCCAGATCCTTCAGCAGCTACCCAGAAGCGATGCATCGGCTTCCAGCAGCTACTCTGGAAATGCCATGCCCTTTAAGGTACAAGTTAATTTTGAAATTCCCATATTCGAGGGTCAGATAGATGCAGATGCGGTAGATAAATGGTTAAATCTGCTTGAAGGGTATTTTTTTGTTCATGAATTTTCAAGTCAGGAAAAGATTATTTTTGCGCTTCTCAAAGTAGCCCCCCATGTCAAGGACTGGTGGGAACCTACTGCGAGCAGAAGGATGAAAGCACAGGCTCACTATTTTCAGCCACACCCACTTGGGATTCATTCCGAGATGCCATCAAGGAGCATTATTACCCAGTCAAAAGCTATGAGGACAAATACATCAAATGGACCACACTGCAACAGGGATGAGACCAAGATGTGCCGGAGTTCACAAACATTTTTCATACCCTTCGCACACAGTTGGGTATCAAAGATTCTTAGCTACATCTGGTACTCAAATACTGCAGATGTCTACACAGATACATCCAAGAAGAAATGGAGTTCTTGAACATCTCCTCACTCAGCACAACATACCGATACGCTGTCAAAATCAAGCAAAAGTTCAAATAGAAGAAGTGAGACTGTGGATCTGCAAATCCGAAGCCCAAAAGACAGCCAAGGTGGGGTGACCCAAGACAACCCATCGAAGCTGCAAGAAAAGAACAACACCACAAAGCAGAAGGACACAGGAAAGTGGTGTGAGTTCCACAAGAGTCCCACTCATAACACAAGTGAGTGTCGGACCAAGCAGTCGTTGGTGGCCGAGTTGAAGGCTTCCAAATCAAATGCATGTTCCGACCCTGAGCCAGAATCCAACAAGGGGAATGGTAAAGGGAAGAAGATCATTGATGTGGATCCCAGTGCCACTATCACCACTGCCAAGATCTAGAAGAATGACCCAGAAGACCTAGAGGAGGGGGAGTGCCTTTTCCACTCTCAAATGTGGGTGAAGGGTTCGCTGCTGCAATTCACTGCCGTTAGTGGCAGCCAAAAGAACCTTATTTCAGTAGAGGTCGTGAAGCGGTTGGGCCTACCGACAACACCACACCCATAGCCATACAGTATCGCGTGGCTTCATGAAGGACGAGATCTCAAAGTTCGCCAGCGGTGTCGCCTTCCCTACAGCATCAAACCATTCACAGACGAGGT
Source organism: Pinus taeda (assembly GCA_000404065.3). Classification (NCBI taxonomy): domain Eukaryota; kingdom Viridiplantae; phylum Streptophyta; class Pinopsida; order Pinales; family Pinaceae; genus Pinus; species Pinus taeda. The sequence goes on from APFE031223734.1 coordinate 18,274, forward strand.
ATTGTGTGATGTTACACCTCTGGATGTTTGCGATGTACTATTAGGCCAACCATACTTGTGGAGGCGACATGTTGTGTATAAGTCAAGGCCTCGCACTGTCATTATTTCTTTGAGTAATTCATTGTACAGGATACCAGAGGTAGCCCCACCTACTGCCACCTCTTTTATCACTGCTAAGAAAGGCAGCAAGCTCATATCACAGACTAGGAAATTTATTTTCTGTCTAGTTCGCTCCGAAAGTAAGGGAAAGATCGTTGCTACATCCATGACCCCCACAAAGGATTCCTCCACACAACAACAATAGCAAAGGGATGTAGTCATGACAGAACACAGGAACAACTTCTCCTCACCCACAGGGTACCGCACAAGTTTCAGGTGGGCAACAAAGTTTGGTTACATCTACAGAGAGAACGCCTTACCAGAACCCATACGAAACTCAGACCACTTTGACATGGTCCTTACACCAGTACCAAGGCTATGGGGAATAATTCTTTGGAGCACATCATTCCTCCATTCCTTCGCCTGCACCAAGTGTTCAATGTGGACCATCGTCGACCATGCTTCCCACCATTACTGGACACACCAGAGATTGCAGGACAAGTTCAGTAGATGGAGGAACTCAACGCAATGGGGATCATTGCTTCCTAAGGGGGGAGGAATGATCCAGGTGGATGTTGGTGGCCACCCACCTATCCCATTTAGACCCACACAACTGTCTCTTTCAGTTTTTCAGTTTTCATAATTGTAGCACAATTTACTATTTTGAGCAATTTTGTTCGGGTCTTGAACTTCCAGAGCCGTTTTGAGGCCCTAAACGACGTTTTTTGGGAAATCTCAAAGTGGTAGTTCTCGGATAGATCTTTCTAACGAGCTATCATATGCATCAAACGGAGATCGTATGCAAAGTTACGACCTCGGGAAATTGATGTACCAATTTACCCAAAACGGGGCCCATAATTTGCCATTTCATCTTCTAGGGTTAGGTTTTGGAATGTGAAGGGTTTTCCATTGTTTCTCAGCAATAAATAGGCCTTCGAGCTTCATTGTAAAACAGTTCGGAAGAGTTCAGAGGCATGTAGCCGCCACATCTCTTCTCAAAGATAAGCTACTATCGCCCTAGCTGGTTTATTTCCATTTCTAGTTATAAGCATATTTTGGTATTTTCCATTAATGAAATGAAGCATTATTTCCGCTGCATCTTTTTGTATATGGTTATCTCTGTATTTTATTGCATTCTTGTTTAAATCCGGATCAAACAACCAGCAATAAGGCAACCAATCCAAGAATAACAAGGCTATTCGTATGAACATGCCTTGTGCATTTGTGGTGAACATGACCATTATATACATGAGTGTCCTCTCTTACCCCAGATGCACCTTATGTGGGAAGCTCAAGCAGCTTCTAGATGTCAACAATCACCTCAGAATCCCACGCCATCTCAACCGATAATGCTTACAAATCCTTTCCCTCAGCAAGGATTTGTTTCTACTCAACCTTAGCCAGGTCAAGCTACCCATCCCCCCCAACCTTCTAGTCCTAGTGAATACCATATCCTTATGATTAATTCTGATGATGTTAATCCCTTCGATATCAACTTGCAAACTTGGTTACATCAATATGACAAGCCATCGACTTTGTCCGCCACTAAGTCCAAAACCAAAGTATCTGTTGAGCCTCTTATGACACCAAATGGTCTGTTACATATCCATCAACCTAAATTTGAGGTCATTCCAAAGATCCCAAAGGGACCATTATGCCATAATGCAGCTTCTAACCAAGCTGCCAATACATAGAGTATAGTAGATGACTTGGCGCAATCACCTGCTGCCATGTCGATGTTGGAAGTCCTCCAGTCATGCCCATCTCAAAATAAATCTCTACTAACTACCTTGGGCGTAGTAGATCCTTCTGATGATCGTTTGATTGTCTTCCTTGTTGATACATCAGAACAACCCCCATTCCCTTCATCTGTTTCTTTCCAGATACTAGTCTGAGCCTGTAATGCCATCATCTCTCGATGCATTATTAACAAAGGAGCATCCACCTATGTGATGTCTGCTACAATTGGAAACAACTCAAGTCACTTGAGTTGGCCCCCTCCACCATTAATTTGCGTGCTTGGGACAGACACTCATCCCAGCCCCTTGACATGTACCGCAATTGTCCAATGACCCTTGTGAGTAAGACTGTTCATGTCAACATTGAGGTTATTAATGCTCCTTTGGATTACAACATTCTATTAGGTCATAGTTACACATATGCCATGTCGGTCATTGCATCCACGGTGTTTCGCAATATGTGCTTCCCCCATCAAGGGAAGATCATTACCATTGATCAATTGAATTACTACGAGCCGACATCCGTGACTTCCCCGGATTCCATTATGACATCCTTATCAGATAAGCAGTCTCCAACTCATCTTACCAATGTTTCACTAGGAGTATATAAAGATTCCTCATTGTTGGGTTCTTTCCTTAGTCCTCCCCCTCTCATCTCAAAGCCTACCTCTATGAGTGTTTGCATGTTACAAGCATCATGGGTTGCTCTTAAGCAATATGGTACATCCAATCAATAGCCAGCTCCTCAGCACCCCATTTTTGTCATCCCAGTTAGCCCTCTAGATCCACCCCCCAAGACCTCCTCCATTTGTGGGTGCCTCTCCTATGTTTTGACCAAGAATTGTTCCTCTAGGTCTCAACCATCTAGGAGTTATTCCTCCGGAACATTACCCTATAGGCCAAATATCATTTTTCTTCCCCCCTCTGGGAGTATTTTCTGTCCTTGTCATGGCTTTTCTAGTCCTTCCTAGCATGAATTTTTGGATCCTAGTATGGTACATCAACCCCCTTGCAAGCATTCCTCCTGGTCAGCTAAGACATTACCATGCTTTGAACCCGGTTCAAACGGTCCCTACAATCCCTGTCATAGCTTCAGATCCATCAAAACGCCAACATGAACCCACTCCTATTGCACAAGAATCCAGACATGGGCGCAAAGATAAGAGAAAAGAATCGAAAGATAAGGCTCCCAAAGCTCCTTCAACACATAAAACCCTAAAGCCATCACCTCCCTGTGTTTTGTGTAAAGTTGTTGGGAAGGCTACCAATAATTGTCCCGAGCTTCCTCATCTCAAATCTTTGGTTCATGAAATGTTCATTGAGTCAAATATCCTTGAATTCCATGTTAACTTGCTTGGTCCACCCAAAAAACTCAGAATGTTGCGCACAAATCACCCTTGTGGCCTGTGTGATCATCATGGTCTCTATTCCCATTGTTTCGCTCGTCTCAATGAATTTTGTGATTGCCTTGAAGCACTTCATGAATACGAGGCCACTCATACTAGAACCCCTACTTCTCTACCCGTGGATTCTGGTACCCCTAGTCAACTAGAATAGAGGGACTCTGGTCCCACCATCGTGATCCCTCCCCCCAATGTTGAGATGACAGACACCACAGGCCATATCCTTTACCTATCATCGTCCTTGAGTTCCTCACATGCAAACCTTTCTGAGGTTTCTGTGCGTGCTTCTATCGAACTTATTTCAACAGAATCGTAGGTCGCAACATACATAGATCCTTTATCTACTAGCTCATCATCTACCATTCCAGATGATGCGTATTTGAACCTTCTTTCTCAAGTTGATGCACCAGGTAACGCTACTGCATCATGTAGTATGTCTTCATTCTGTCCACTCATCTTCTAGTCTGATGAAGACATCATGGAAGCTATGTCTACCCTTGATTACCCTTGCACTTAGGCAAGGGGGCATATTTTTGAGGATTTTGAAGGCCATGTCCTTCCTAATTCTCCCAGTTCACTCTACCTTAAGAAATTTTACCCATAACATCTCCCATTGATTTGTGGGTATTTATTTTTGTCATGCATTTAGGTAGGTTGCATCACTTCTTTTGATGATTTGACACTTCAACAGGAATCCATTTTTCCAATAAGGGTCACTTCGTTGCCTCTCAAAATCAAATTTATTCATAAAGAGACACTTGTACTTTAAGGACCACCTCCCCTTATTATACTTGTCATACCATGTGTCAAATTTCGTCATGAGTAACCATCAGTTACTCATGTTTTCGTGGTCCCCACCAAGCCTATTTTGTGTGGTAGCATCATCATGTCAACCTTGTTCAGAGCATCCACGATGAGTCACCCTTGCATCCATGGAGTCTGTTTCACGTCCCATTATATCATGTCACACTATTCCATCCATATTTGCATATAATTCATCATGTGTTGCCCATTTTGTCCTCTAGTCATACTATCCCTATCCCCTCCGGAGTTAAGTTAGTCATTGCCAGGTCAACCATGCACTTTATGCTTTGACAAGGGAAGTCATTTGTTTGTCCGTTAGTACCACTTTTTCCATCATCCCTAGTGTCATTCCATCAGTCACATTACTATTTTCCCTCATGCCTTAGTTGAGGATCCTCATTACCTCACCTATCACGGGCCCTATTCTCTCGACATCAGCTCATTTATTCTAGAAGAATGACCTAGTGGGAAATGTATCTTGGTTCCAACTTCCATTCTTGTTCAGCTCCTCAAATTGAGTAGAGGGACTCATTATTTCCATTTTACTTGTTTGTTTAATGTTCGTGATTCATACACTTGATGGTCTAGTGATGCAGCAGATTGTATCAGTGATTCTTGGGTGTGTGTGTGTGTGATTTTTTAGACCTCATGAGGGGGTGGCCCTTTAGGTAGCCCCCCACATACCCGCATGCACTCTCGTCACTAAACGAATAGGATTCCTGTCCTACAACATTCTCCAATACTTCATCTAGAATGACATATGAAATGGATCATGAACACAAGCATCATTTAAATTTCTTAAATCTACACAGATCTGAGTTTCACCCTTTGTCTTCTTTTCCTGAAACACCATAGGACTAACCCAATTTGATTCCTTGACAGGTTCAATAATACCGATTACAAGCATCTTATCAAATTCTTTGCACACTTTTTCGTTGTACTTAGGATTCAACCAATATGGGTGCTGCTTCACTGGCTTCACATCTGGCTTCATAGTTATCTTCATGACAAGGAGATCACCTACTATCCCCTTCAGATCAGAGAACTTGGTGGGAAACAAGTTCTGATACTCCTGCAATAACTCTGCTACTTTGTCCACTCTGTCCTCATCCCAATACTGACCTATGTTTGCAAACTTTGGCTGTGCTTCTGACCCAATATTCACTTGCTTAGTATTCAAGGGCTTTGAGATGTTAGGGACTTCTACCTTAGGCCTCATGACTTCATGATGTCCTTCTGGCTTACGAATATTAATGTTCCTAGGATATTCCTCCCCTTCCTCTATCGTCACATTCTAGCATTCTAGAGCATGACGTAGCTGTGTACTCTAGTATGGTTGTACACACATGACAAGTTCTTATGGAATTTTGAATATTACAACTTTTATCTCCTGTAACGCTTCATCAATACACTCAAATCCATCCTCAAAACTGAAAGTCAATAGAAAAAATATTTCATAACATCCCACTTTGTGGTTCTGTGTCGTAGCTCTATTTCTAGATACTATTTCATCATAATAATATCCAAATTCTGGTAGAATATGTGATGTAATGCCCCACTTAAATCTTATCATGCAAATTTTATTAATGTTTACATTAACTGAAAATATTGAGAAATATTGGTGAATACCTTCATTTTGGAAACTATAAATTTAATATAAAATTCATTGTTTCTATTTTATTCAAATTCCCAAATTGCCTTCTCAAATTGAATCTTAGGTAGGATATAGTCTCCTTCCACTATTTCAAATTATATATATATTCATCTCACATTCCCAAATGTACTCCCACTTTTACTTAGGAGAAGGCATGGTCCTCTCAATTTAATTACATCTCACATTCCCAAATGTACTCTCACATTTACTAGGGAGAAGACATGGTCCTCTCCATTAATTACATCTCACATTCCAAAATGTACTCTCACATTTACTTGAGAGAATACATGGTCCTCTCCATTTAATTATCAATATATATATTCATCTCACATTCCCAAATGTACTCTTAGATTTACTTGGGAGAAGACATGGTCGTCTCCCATTAATTCCCCAATTTTGTATTCACGTCACATTTCCAAATGTACTCCCAAATTTACTTGGGAGAAGTCAATTGTAAGGATGGAGAAGTCAATGACATTAATGAGAGGTGGTTGAGGTGGAGAAGAGAGGGAGGGTATAAAAGGGAAGGAGGAAGGGAGAAAAGGGCATGTCGGGTCTTGCTTGATTTTTGGGTTGGCTATGATTGTAGGATTGTTGTGATTTTTGGAGACCTAAGGAACTTATGGAGGTTTATTGGGTTAGTTGAGAGGAGGGAAATATTGTTTATCTTGGTCTAGATTATTCATTTTGGACACACTACATCTTGTTGGACTTGGGCTCAGAGGGCTAGGGAACCTGTGGAGGTTTCCTGGGCTAGGAATTATTTCCTAGTTGGATGGGATGTAAATCTAGTTGGGTTAGTCAAGAGGAGTGTTTCAATAGTTGTAGCAACTCAAGGGCATCTCCACCAACCACATAGTATAGGTATTCCTCTATGCATATATTACTCATGTAAATTATTGAAATGAAATGGTCACTGTAAGTTATAGGGATTAGAATGTAAATCGTAAAATTTTCATTATTTAAAAGTCTTGTAAGAAAGTAAATTATTTCCTCTTATTGTGTTTAAATTCCAGAGAACATAGATCTGTTACAAGACCCCAAGGTAGGGCCTTACACATGGTATCAGAGCTTTGGTTCAAAATCTGGACCCAAAGCCCACTAAACCCACAATTTATACTTCCTCAAGTTTCCTTGTCGTTTGATGTGAATCCCCACCCACGGCTACTTGCCTTTACTTATGCGAGGAGTCCATATTCCATTCGCATTTAGTTTGACTCTGTCATTTCCTCCACCAATCCGATAGCTAGTCTGAGGAGTTTCTCTATTTTATAATTGATTTTTTTGCACTAGCCAATTATCTGAGAACAACATACGGATTAGACTCTCTGCAAGATAAATCTGGGCAATTGCGGTTCATAGAGAGACCAACAAAGTCTAGCAGAGGTGGTCAAAGGTAAGTTGAGCTTCCTGTCTTCTATGATCTTATTTTACCACCACCAAGTGCTTAAACTTGGCCACAAATGCCTGGAAATTGAAATCTTTAGAGCGTAATTTGGTGGAAACTTAATGTTGGCGAATGACAAAAGATTGTTCTCAGTCCTTTGATTGTTTTTCATGGAAGAAGAGAAGTTGTATTTTTTTGTTATTTTGTGTTTTCTATTTCTATGGATAATATCATTTTTCGTTGATTTTGGACAGTTTGACCGGGCCATTACTTGATAGGCGAAATTTTCTTTACTTGTGTAAATTGGAAAGGAAGGGCTCCATATGGAGTTCGAATGGCAATTTTAAGTTTAAATTTGATGAAAATTGACTTCATAGGGTGTTGTAATCTATATATTTGATGGAGTTTGAGGGTTGCTATTGTCAGATTGCTGTTTTGAGTTTAAATTTCACAAGAATTAAGTGTCTAGTGGCTTGTAGTTTCTAAATTTAAATTTTTTTGTTGTCGGATTGCCATTTTGAGTGTAAATTTGATTAAGGTGTTAGCCTATATATTATACACAATCTGAGGGTTTATGTTATTGTAATGGTGATATATGTGAATTTGTTGTAAATATTTAGTTTCTTTGAACTGCCTTTGTTAGACACTGTGGAGAAAGATGAAAGTGATACCTTTCTACTTCTTATTCTCTTTATCTTTGAGCCATGAGAGACCAGCCACATCAATGAAAGTGGGGCTCTACTACATTCTCAGTAAGGATTGATCCTTGTTACTTCATGTGGTTGTTTTCTTGAGAGTGAGATGCTGTTTAGTAGAGGATGCAATGGTACATAAGTTAGGCTGGTCATGGCCATTAAGTTAGTCTGGTTGGTCACATGTTTCAATAAGGTGTATGAAATCACTTCCCTCTTGAAGGTAGTTAATGATTAGAACTTAAAGTCTTAAGGGAGAATCTATGGGCTTCGGGCTACAATGCCAATCCTTTCTCTATCCTTTGTTAAACAGGATGCTTGTTCCTTGGGAGGCATTTTTAGAGCTACTTATGCTAAAGTATAAGCAACAGTACTACACAATCTGCAATTCTCAATAGGAGGGTTTCTGTTGTTGACTTGGCAATTTTGATCGCCAATTTGAAGAAACTTTGTTTATGTGAGGTTTTAGGCTGGAATTTATATGCAATCTGGGGTTTTCCGATGTGTATTGGTCATTTACATAAATCTGCTATAAGGTTTTTTCTTGTTTTAGCTGCAATTGTGAGAAAATGTGTAGAAGATTGGGTTGATAGATGTCTTCTACTTACACATTCATCATTGTTTAAAGAGAGTGTTTGTCGCTGCCAACATGCATTTTGTTAGTGCTACTTACTTAAAAATATAAGCCACTCGTGTTAAAGTATAATTGGTAGCATTTGTAGTATTTTCACATATGATCTAGCCCATATGCAAGCGACCTGCCTTCAGCCCTTGTTGGCCCTCCAAAAATGCACATGAAACTTTGGGTACACTATTAGTTTACTCTAACCAGCTGAAGAGAATCTGACATGATTTATCAGTGGAGGAGCTAGAGGGGAAAGAGGCATGTTGATCAATGCTTTCATCAATGTGCTAGAATATGAAAAATTTCTAGCCCGAAAAATTTTGTTCATACTCTATTCTATTTTGTGCTTGAGTCGCCATTTCAAAAATTTTCAACATGTGGAATTCTGCTTCTAAATCAGGCTTTATTCTATTGGGGACTAGATTGCAGTCTAATTTGGTAATTGGCTTGGTACTTGATAGGTTGCTTGGCAGTGGAAATTACAGTGAGTTCACTTTACTCTTTGTCAATGAAAAATTGAGATGTATGAAATGCAATATTATCTTTCTAATCCAGTAGAAACAACATAACATGAACAAGATTTCGATAATTGTAAGTGCGAAGAAGCAAATAAAAGAGACAATGAGATATCCCTGTAGATTATAACCCTTGTGTTGATAAGTCCAAAACATAGAGCAATATTCATAGGCCTCTTGGAGGGAATAATCTCCTTTGATCAAGCTTCAATATAATAACATTCCTTGATAAAAAATTTGTGACTCTGTTTGCTGATGCTATCAAGCAAATCCCTTGTTGATATCAAGTAAACCCCTTATTTTTGTAATTTGAATGCAAAGATACAGATTCATTTGAAATCTTTGTTCAGTAGAGAGCATTACACCTTCCTTTTGGATTTTTAAAAGAGCACTCTTGTAATGGAGAAAAGACAGAAACAAAATGAAAACACAGACGTTTTAGGCTGGGTTGACATTGCTCTATGTTTAGACAAGTCGTGTTGTCATTGGAAAAAAAAAACTATGATGCTTCTTGTGATCTTCTTTTAGGGAGAATAACATGCCATGTAAAATAATAAATATAAATTGGATGCAAAATGTTATATAACTATTGTAGTTGCCAGTGCCAATGTACCTAGTATTAGAATTTCATGGTTATACGTCAAAAGAAATACATACTCTATATTTTGCATCGACTACCCTCACTTGATGCTTTTCATTGTTCATTTGATTCCTTAACTCTCGTTACCTACCAATCCTACTTAGAATACCTTATATTGTACTAATTAAGGGTTCCAAGTTGAAATATAGATGCAGTTTATAGTTAACGTTTATGATTCCAAAGGTATATCCTCTCCCAACAGCATGTGTGTGAAGTTTCATATTCATTTGTGACCCTTCTATTCTACACATTATCATAGCATGCATACTCGTATCTATCATTGATGACCTAACATTCTCCATAGAAGAGATGCAAACTTAAGGATTGTTAGCTGACAACTAACAAGGACATTACTTCAGAGGTTTTCATGTTGCTTCAAGAAAATGATTGCCCTGAATATAGCATTATAATTGGTAACATTGTGATAAAAATACACTAGTACATGTTACAATAGGTTCATCTTTTCTGTTAATCTTGCATGATGCAAATTATAAAAGCTACAAGCCATTATACAATGAGACCATCTTTATAAAAGCTACAAGCCATTATACAATGAGACCATCTTAATCCGTAGGTAATTTTATCCACAACTAAAGTTAGCGAAATGTTGTAAGGAACCCATGGCAATAGTGAGGCTTTAATAAGGCACAAAAACATAGTATCAGTGCTGAGGGATTGAGTCTTCTAAGCCTTGACTCCTTGCACTCAAACTTGTTGTGGGGTTTAATTGCCTTCATCTTCCGATGAAGTCGTGAAGCATTGTTGATCTCCTGGAGAACCGATATGCAAAAGGAGACTTCCATTCTAAGATTGGTACTGTGAATAGGAATTTGTATAAGTTTTATGTTCTTGCAACGGCTTTTAAATCGTAATTCAAACAATTTTGGAAGATGAAACTAATAAATATTTTAATATTTAAAAATATCGCTATAAAATAAATTTCCTATAAGACCAAGACAATTATCTGAGGATAATCATTTATTGAGGGCAATTTTCAAATGATTGACTTACAATATGAAAATCAAATCAAAATATACAGGGAAGAAAATCCTTCAAAGACGCAAGTTCTATCACTCTAATACTAGAGTAAAGAAAATTAAGCAAACATGACTTAATCAGAAAATCCAATTATATATCATGAAACTTGTAAACAATTTGTATCCTATATATTAAACATATTTATACATACAAAATAGAATATCTGGACTATAAACCCTTCAAATTATTGACATGTTTATATATACAAAAATAAGAAAACTAGATTAGAAACCCTTCCACTTCCAAACCTATCATAGAGGGGAAATTAAACTACCAGCTACCTTAATGTTCAGCTGTACTAAATTTAACATGATCAAGATATCCAAATCTTCAAGATTCACAACATCAACCATGCTTACTTCTCCATTCCCCAAGTTACCTAAATATTGCCTTTCATATCTTGAAATTCATTCTTTGGATCTAAATTCAGATCTAACAACAATCTTGTATTTGTAGGATCCCTTCTCTCCCACTGAAACCTCTTCCACTCTGAATAATCAATACAAATGGCAAACTATGTATCATGTACACCTCTTGACCTATCTTCAGTTTTTGGAGAAATCTTAGGAACAATCAAATGTTCACCATTTCCACTAATGGTTAGTTCAACACTGCCATCCTTCACCAAAAATGATAATGCAAAAAGGTTTTCTACAGCCTGAGAAAATGATGATTCTTCAAAAGAAGATTGTCTAAAACAAGAAGCTTGTTCTCTAATAACTTCCCATAAAGACTTCCAACTTTTATTTCCATGCTATCATCCTTAATTACATCATCGTATATCAGTACAAGAGGTTGAGATTTCTCCAACATTAAATCCTTGCATGCATACTTTGATTTTCCCTGTCTTGGTTTCTCTTGTTTTTACATGTAGGCGAGTATCTTTGCATTGCTATGACTGGAATCATATCAGTTACTCCACAACTTAAGTGGGTACCAAGTACAAATCTTGGAAATTAGACCTTTATAGCATCTTCAGATGATACCTCTACCAGTTATAGAAAATCGATCTCTTCTTTGTTTTCTGTAATAAGAACCAGTATGAACTCCTGGCCCATAAATCTTTCTACATGATCAAATTTCCTCCCAAGCAGTTTCAATTTCTTATAACTGCAATATTCTTTCAAGATTTCCAAATTGAACTTCCTCCATTGAAATCCCTTTCTTTCTATCTTAAAAGCCCTCTTAACCTGACTTATAACAATCATCATTATAAGTTCATTACTTCTAGAAGACCCATGAGTGAATCTAGTGGATAAGTTGTATGGTCTTTAGACCATGCTTAAATTTCAATCTTCATCAAGCCATTCTTAAAAGCTTCCATAAAGCAAATCACCTATGTGAAAACCTATAATCTGCATTAGTGTTGTCTTCATCACGAGTGTCTTCCTCAACATTGTCCCAAGTACTAACAGCAGAGACAATATAGTACACTAGATGTTCATCTTCTGGTCACTATTAAACTGTTCCATAAACTCATATACCAATAGGCTCATCACAACAATCCAACATAATCCTTTTCCTAGGCTGATTCCTTTTGTTTTCTATTTTAATTTTGATTGGTAATCACGTGCATAAATATTTTACATAATTTGCAGCTGAAATTATGATGGACAATTGTTATAAATGCAAATGCTATTATGTCCTTTTCTTGTAAGATGAGAATGAAGTGCAGTTTCTATATTAAAATTCAATCAACCATATAACTACAAGAAGATTTAAAAAAAAATAATGCCTACCTTCGGTTAAATTGGTAATGTGACAAAACACCTGATGGATCTCGAGCAGCCCATCCTAAACAATTCTCCTTGCTGTCTTCTTTAGTATTCTGTTGAGATAAAAATAAAAAATTCCCTCTTTGTGTTTGAATGTGCAAACACAATACTTCATTTGACCATTTCTTTGCTCATTAAAATCATATATGCATATTTTCAAGCAAAATAACAATTACTGATACAGCTTCTCATTGACATCACTGTAATCAAGGGTGCAATTAGTCATTTATAAATATATCATGCTAACTAAATTGTCTCCATGTGTTTGGAGAGTGAAGGCTGTAGTTAATTGATCAATGTACACAGGCTGTAGTTAATCAACAAAGCACAAAAGAACAACCTGTATGCATTTATAAACAAAATTTTTAATGGTTGTATAAAGTCGCTTTCCTTCTAGTCAATATTTCCCAATTGCAAGACTGTTGTAAAATATTTACATTAGCATGTAGTGGCTATAAAGTATGCCAAAGTGCACTGGCTTGAGAATATATGGTTGTAGCCTGTACCATGCTATTGCACTACATTCAAACCCATATAGTGGACCTACAAAGCCATAAATGAATAATTAATGTTGTATGTTTACCAGCTGTGGGTTCAGGGAGAAACTTAGTTGTAGCAGTTTACATGGCAAACACTAACCCAGTAATCAGAAATGAGGTGTTGGTAGGCAGGTAAAATGCACACAATGCTTAAACAGAGCACCAACAATGTTTTTAACCAATGATCTAGCCTATGATAAAATGTTCTAAAGTTTAAACTTGTGGCTAAGAAGTAACTTGGCATAACTTGAATTGATCTATTTCTTAGGTTCTCTTTGGACCATCTAGAGTGTGGTAGAAAATGTTAGGAATAGTGCTAATAAGGCTAAAACTCTGAACCAGTGTTGCATAAGACACCTTAGCATAATCAAACTCGAAGAAAAAGGAATAGAGCAGATCATTCCAAGGCAAAATTCAGATCATAGTCTCTTAGGATCTTCAAACAGTTAGAAGTACTTGTGCTATTAGTAATATAAGGGTACTATTGATGTAGGTATGATACTACTATTGATGTTGTCAGTTGAATATATTATTTCTTAGAAGTTAAATAGGAAGAACATGTGAGAGAGAGTTCCTGTGCATGCGTATTGTTGGGATTTGGTGATTGGAAGTTTGTTGATACAATTGTACCATGATATTGTCTCATCTTAAAATGAGCAGATCCATGAAGGATGTTGATCCAATGACTCTGATGATTCATTATATCTCTGTTATCTAAGAAGATGCATGGAAACTATATGATTATCATTGGATGACTTTGGCACATGAACCAAATAATTAATGACAGGAAACTTAGCAGGTTGCAGATAGATCGATGGTTATGGGCAAGGTCACTTTCTCGACATTCAGAGAGATCTATGGTCAAGCTATGATGATTGGTTTGTGAAGATGTAGCTATTCTATTTCAACATGCTTCCCAAGTTCATTAATTGTATAGTTAAGCCTGCCACATCACAATGATTAAATTTGGCTGAAGGATGTGTCAGTTGAACGTTTTGAACAAACTCTGTAATGGTCTTAGAATTCTGATTGAAGAATGATGTGAACTATATTTACATTGAAAACTGAAGTTTTGTTCTCACTAGTCTGTACCTGAGGTCTTGTTTGTTGCCAACCTCAGCGTCTATTAAATATATGGATGGTGTGAACAATATTTGCACTGAAAATTGCAGTTTTTGAGCCAGTAATTTATACCCAAAATGTGTCCCAATCTAAAGAATGTAGTCAGTTATATTTTACATACGAGGGTGGATTTTAATTCTATTGATAGAAGATTATCATTATTCTTCTTTGATATACAGTAGATTTTCCATTTGGATAGTAGGATTATCTTTCAAATAGTATATTTGTCTTTCTTCATGGAGGAAGTCATAATAACAAATCTCTAGTTTGAGAAGTAAATGACTATGAAGCATGGGAATTCAAATTAGGATGTGTTGAAATATCCTATATGTCACGTTAATGATTATTCTATGAGTGGTAGAATTTTCTGTTGAAAACATAGATTGAATACCATGGACTTGTGTAAGGCTTACTGTGATAGTTGTTTTTAATGATCCTAAATTAAATGAGAAGATCAATTCGTAGAGAATTTGTGATTTTACAATGGAAGCTTATTTAGTCAATAAAAGACCAGTGAAAATATTAGAATACACTTTTACCATTATTCTAGTGTTGAATAAAAATGTCGTGAAAAATAATGTGTCTCTAGTTTTGGATAAAAAGACCTTCAACTTTCTTCGCAACTTTTGTGGTCACTGGCCACTTGTGAAAGGAGTAGGCATCTTTAGAAATGCAGTGCCATTTAGAAGGGAAATACTAATACCAGCAGGGCAAAGGCAATTATTCCATTCATTTATTTATTTCTCATTTGTCTAGTCATATTCCATTCATTTATTTATTTCTCATTTCGAACTCCTTGTATCTTTCCATTCTAACTTTGGGATGAAGTTTTTTGAAGGAGGGGTCTATGTAATGCCCCACTTAAATCTTATCATGAAAATTCTATTAATGTTTACATTACCTGAAAATATTGAGAAATATTGGTTAATACCTTCATTTTGGAAACTATGAATTTAATATAAAATTCATTATTTCTATTTTATTCAAATTCCCAACTTGCCTTCTCAAATTGAATCTTAGGTAGGATATGGTCTCCTTCCACTATTTCAAATTATATATATATTCATCTCACATTCCTAAATGTACTCTCACATTTACTTAAGAGAAGACGTGGTCCTCCCATTTAATTACATCTCACATTCCCAAATGTACTCTCACATTTACTAGGGAGAAGAAATGGTCCTCTCCATTTAATTACATCTCACATTCCCACATGTACTCTCACATTTACTTGGGAGAAGACATGGTCCTCTCCCATTAATTTCCCAATTTTATATTCACATCACATTTCCAAATGTACTCCCAGATTTACTTCGGAGAAGATAATTCAATTGTAAGGATGGAGGAGAAGTTAATGAAATTAATGAGAGGTGGTTGAGGTGGAGAAGAGAGGGAGGGTATAAAAGGGACGGAGGAAGGGAGAAAATGGCATATGGGGTCTTGCTTGATTTTGGGGATGGTTGTGATTTGGGTTGGCTGTGATTTTAGGATTGCTATGATTTTCGGAGACCTAAGGAACCTGTGGAGGTTTCTTGGGTTAGTTGAGAGGAGGGAAATATTGTTTATCTTGGTCTGGTTTACTCATTTTGGACACACTACATTTGGTTAGACTTGGGCTCAGAGGGCTAGGGAACCTGTGGAGGTTTCCTGGGCTAGGAATTATTTCCTAGTTGGCTGGGAGGTAAATCTAGTTGGGTTAGTCAAGAGGAGTGTTTCAGCAGGAGCAACAGCTCAAGGGCATCTTCACCAGCCACCGACACATGTATTCCTCTATGCATAGATTAGTCAAGTAAATGATTCAAATGAAATGTTCATTATAAGCTATAGGGATTAGAATGTAAATGGTAAAATTTTCATTGTTTAAAAGTCTTGTAAGAAAGTAAATTATTGCCTCTTATTACATTTAAATTTCGGAGAAAATAGATCTGTTAGAAGACCCTAGGGTAGGGCCTTACATGTCAACTCATTCTGGATGTGGTTCTTCTCCTCATGCTTTCATCCATCAAGCCAAATTCTCACATGGATCATCCTTTGTTATATATTTCTTTGTAATGCGGGTATTGGCATACCCAAACCACAGTTTTATCATTCGTCGATATTCCTTCTAGTCTCCAAAGTTGTTCTTATGCGTACCCCACCATCTAGCAGGTGTAGCTCTCAGCACAATGTTTAATGATTGGAAATGATGTTCCTTCGGTACATCCCGTTCAAATCTATCTAGAAATAAATTGACATCTTCTAAACCATCATAATACGGTAAGTTGCATACCTCAGTGGATATACATTGGAGTGACTTAGTAAACTTGTTGCATCGTAGCAATGATACCTCATACAGTTTGTTCTGTCAGTGATCAAGCTCCTCATATGAATCTAAGTTACAGGAGTTGTCCTTCTCCCAAGTAATTCACCCATCCACCATAGGGTTGATCTGATCCTTGTCTCGTGCAATAAGCTCATATATTTTCTCAATATTTTTCTCCTCATAATAATCTTGGATTGGTTAAGTATATTGCACACCCTTGGACAGCTCCAATGGAATAATAACCCTTAGTTCCTTCTTCTCAAATGTCATGTTGTGCTCCTTG
Organism: Pinus taeda; assembly: GCA_000404065.3. Classification (NCBI taxonomy): domain Eukaryota; kingdom Viridiplantae; phylum Streptophyta; class Pinopsida; order Pinales; family Pinaceae; genus Pinus; species Pinus taeda. The sequence goes on from APFE031223734.1 coordinate 34,891, forward strand.
AGATTGCTGATTGTGTTTATATCAAATGCCTAATCAATTCCAAGTAGCGCCAGGTATGGATTACTTTCATTCACTATTTTGATCACTTCAAAATTACTTATGTCACGTGCCCCTTCAATATCCAAGGTCACTCCATGTAGGCACCCCATAGGAATAATCTTTTGTTGATTCACCATTCTTAGCTGGATTGGGGACCACTGTAGTGTTGGTCTTCCCGTTCTTTCCCAGGTTTTCTTTAGCAAAACATTGGCATCAGATCCCAGATCATGGATTACCTGGTCGATTTCAAATTCTCTAATCTTGACAGTCAATCACATTTCATGACCAGTCCGTTTCTTACCTTTGTTCACCTTATGCACTGCACATTGTTCTGGCAGTGGCTTGTCCTTGCTATTGTAGTTATCTATCAATTCTTGCAGTCCCTCTACTCCTTTTTTATCCCTTAGGAGCTTCATGCAAGTATGTAAGAAGGATGTCAGCAATGAAGGATTGTTTATTGCGCAGTACTAATTTATGAAGGCTTCTCCATTCGTGTACTCTGAACCTTCGATGTAGAAGCTCCAGTGTCTGTGAAGCTCCTCTTCTCCTCCATAAATGTTTCCTTTGCCTTATTTAAGTTGAATCCGAAATCCTTGTCAGTAGCCTTACCTACCCATATGCTCTCCTCTGGTTGTTTCCCTTTATCCTCCCCTGTAGCTATACCACTCCACGTAACAATATTAACACTAGGTTCATCTTTGCGCGGTTCCGATCTCATCATCTGGATGTTCTGAGTAGGTTGTTGAGTCTGGGTATTCTTTTCTTGCATTTTCGTAATGAGCACGGAACAATATTCTATGACATGATCAAGTTTTCAATGATATTGACATGAGGGGTGCGATGGATTATGATAGATTATGACAATCTCACACAAAGTGACCTTGTTCTCCATAATTGTAACAAATGATCTGGCCTCGGCCTCTTCCAGCTCGTCTTGCTTGTCATCTTCCTCATCACTATAATCTTCCGCGTGTTGTAGTTGTGCCTTGATCCTGCTAAGGATGTGCCTCCATCTGTACTATATATGTTGGTGTTTTTTCCATCATCAATTCATAACTTCGGCAATTTCACTCGTCATGACTGACAATTTGAAAAAGTTGCAAAACAATTGTTGGGGAGTCTACACAAACTTCTATAACAAATGACAATTGTCTATTTTTTTTTTCCGTAATCTGACATATAGCACACCATGGTACCACACCTATACCTGTCTCCGTGGTATTTTCCGGCTTCAGGGGAACAAGACCTCCCCCAACTAGATAATTTAGATACACTAGACAATGATCCTTATCGTGACCATGGCCTTTACATTTTAAACACCATACGTCAATACAGACCTTAGTCTAGACTTATTTTTCATTTTTGATACTTTGAAACTCCATATGCAGGCTAGCCAACTGTAACTGAATCTGTTGCACTCCCAGATTCGTATCTTGAATAGGCGAGGCTTCTAATTTCATAGTAACCTCTAGTGCCTTAGCTTGCATTCTAATCTTCTATTGTGACAGTGGCAATCTCAAATGGGGTAATATCAAGGCAATATACCAATCCTTGTGTTGTTCATCTGTGATCTTTATATTAGCCTTCTGTAGCAAACATTTCAACCTTTGATCAAAATCGCACGTAGTCTCATTGACCTTCTGTTGGATTTATTTGACCTCTATTACTGACTGGGCTTGCGATTTAGGCTTATTGAATTCATTATTTAGTGCATCCTTCCTATCCTTCAACAATGTAGCTGGATGAGTTGAACAGTACTTAATATACCATCTCAGTGCTCTACCTTGCAATGTTGTGACCAGATGTGCTTGCTTCAACTCATCATCTGTTATCTGCTGTGACTTCCACACAACATCTACTACAAACCAAAATTGTTCAGGGTTTTATGTCCCCAGATTCTTGAATATGGGCATCTTCATAGCATTCGTCATCTTGAATAGTGGAGGTGGAGGTGGAGGTGGAGGCGGAGGCTTAGGTGTAGGTGTGTGAGGTGGAGGTGAAGGCAAAGGTGGAGTAGATGGATGTGGTATTCTTGTGATACCCTAATTTACCATAGACGGTGCACCTTGAGGCATCTTCAAACTATTACTTTCTTCATCACTATCAAACGTTCCCAACAAAGGACTGTATTCAACACCTGAATCTAGATTTCTTCTAAATGGCTTTCCACTTCGTGTAGCTCCCTTCAAATCTTGACTAAACATTAATTGAATGGCATAACTCTTTTCTCACATAAGATCATTTTAATTAAGGTTTTCAAGGACTTCAGATACTTACCTCTTGGACCTTTGAAAAATCGGAGTTTAGCTTTGCTATAACTGATAGATGTATCTATTGCAAACTCAGTAATGAATCCACCCAAATTACTATCGATGCAATAATCGATATCCCTCGCGATCTTGTTTTCTGACACTTCTAGATGCCCCACTAGCTCTGGAGTCCAAACAATAGGGTTATCCGACTTCCACATACCTTGATCATTCCCCAATTTAGACAACTATTCATATAACTTGCACAAAAAATAGCAGAATAAATTTTCATGTTCTTTTATATACATGTATCTATTCAACAACTCATATTTCGATAGGCACATATACCTGTTTTCTTGGGCTGCAAACTCGTGCAACTTCCGATTGATTCACTTTTTGATCTCTTTCTTAGTCAGTATCTACTTATTTCTCATCACATATTTCTTAAATAAATCCCAGTCTAGGCAACGAAACCATCTGTTGGCTTGAGGGGGCTTGGACCTAGGTTTAGAGATATTTGCGCTAACAAAAAAAAACCCTACACTACCACCCTTTCAGAAACAACCTACGTAGCGCAAGTTACAGTCTCACCCGAGGCAGTATTGGGGGATGCCATAACTAGGTTTCTGCATCCAAAGGACTATGTGATGTGTTTTTATTACTTCTAGAGCTTTATTCCAACTTTTGCAAGTCCTAATCCTTAAAACCTAGAAATTATAGTAACTTACAATTAACTGATCCAAACTCTGTGCTAACTATTCTAAACATTCATAACATCAAGTAATTAAACAGATCCACCGCTTTCACACATTTATTAATTACTTCTCAGGATAATTGCAGTAAACAAAGCGAATCATACAATAAATTCAAAAGTAATGTATAAAACACAAATACACAGATAATGCTTCAAAATAGCCTTTATTATTCTTAGATCTTCTATTACAGACTCTTTTTACATTGCGCACACAGCTGCAGGGGCCTGCGCACTCAGTTGCGAACTTGCGAGGGTCTCTGCGCACACAGTTGCAAGAGCCTGCCCCTTCACCTAAGTACAGTAAACAAACTTCTCTTACGTATATCATTCTCTGCTTGATTAACTAACCTCTTATGACTCTCTATGACTCATTTTTATAGCATTTTCTATTATAATACCATGGTCTACAAACCCTGGGTGGGTCACAAAACAACTTAACTCCTAAATAAACTAAGGGGATTTGATGTTCCTAAATCCCCTTTGACTCCTATCAACCTTCACACTCTGCTCCTCAAAATGTAGAGAATTTACTATAATAACATTTTTTTTTTACAAAATTTACCCTGGGGGCCCTATCCCAACAGTCTAACACACATCACATGCTCAACAGTATTCCTTTGCATCTTTGTGTAGTGTAGGCCACCACAATCCTACTCTCAAAATATTCTACACAATAGCTTTTCTTACATAGTGACCACCAGTTGTGCCCCGATGAGCCTTTTCTAGAATAATTTGTCTTTCATGTTCAAGAACATATCTACACAATATCTTCACTGGCCCCATATTATATAAATTTCCTTCTATTAATGAAAATTCTACTTCCTTAACCACTAATTATTTCTTTTGTTGCGTAGTGTACTCTGAAGGAGGCATTCATGTGCTAAAAAACTTAATGATATTTGTGAAATGGTCATATGCAACTCTAATTTTAAATAACTACACATCAGGGAGATTATCCTCTATGATGGTTGGTTCTTCCCCTGTTTCCAATATTGATAGATGGTCAGGTCCTGCAATCAGTCTCCCTAGTTTAACAATCATATCAAAGTCATATTCCTAGAATAATAGTAACCATCTACAAATCTTCCCTCCTAAGAAGGACTTATTAACCAAATACTTCAGTGTGGAATGATCTGTAAATATTTTAAAGTGTGACCCCAACAAATAGTGTCTAAACTTCTACAAATCATATACCATATCCAATCCTTCTCTTTCTGTAGTTGTGTAATTCTTTTCTTCTTTGGATAAATTTCTACTTGCAAAAGCTATAGGATAATCAATCTCTCCTGCACTAGGTTGTGCCAGTACTACTCTGAAAGCTATATAAGAGGCATCCACATGGACATGGAATTCCTTATTCCAATCAGGGAACACTAGTATAGGTGTAGTTACCATTTTTTCTTTCAATATGTTGAGGCTCTTCTGACATTCTTCATCCCACTGAAAATTTATATCCTCTTTCAACAATTTCTCCATAAGCACAATAATTTGGGCATACCCCTTGATGAACTTCCTGTAATACCGAGTATGTCCCAACGTAGTGTGAAGCTGTCTTATTGTCTTAGGTGGGGGCAAGTTCACAATGATAGAAATATTAGAAGGTTCCACCATTAGTCCGTGCTTATAAACAACATGTCCCAACAATATGCTGAAACATACACAAAATATGCAATTCTTTATGTTCAAAGAGATATGATATTGTTTACATGTATCAAGCATAAGTCTTAAACTTCCAACATGTTTTCTAAACATTCCAAATACTTTCCATTCATCAAAATATACCTCTAAAAACTTGTGGATGTATTCTTTCAAATCTGCGACCACCACCCTAGAAAATATAGCAGGGGAATTTTTCAATCCAAAAGGCATTATTTTATATTCATATGAGACCCATTCTGTAGAAAATGTGGTCTTATGTTGATCTTCAAGTGCAATCCTAATCTGATGATAACCTGAAAATCCATCTGTAAATGAGTAAGCTTCCTGACATCCTACATTTTCTAGCACTTCATCTATGAAAGGGGTAGGGAAGGGATCATGTAAACATGCATCATTCAAATTTCTTAGATCAACATAGATCCTAATTTCTCCTAGAGTATTCTTCTCTTACACCACCATAGGACTTACCCATTTTATTTCTTCTACAAGTTCAATAATTCCTCTTGCTAGCATCTTATCGAGTTCTACTTTGAATTTTTCCTTATACTTCAAATTCAACCTATAAGGTCTTTGTTTATATGGCTTCACATGGGGCTTAAGGGGATGCGTGCATCATAGTTCCAGATCTGACTCCAGATGTGCGTTTTGTCCAACTTTGCCTATGGCTTCATCATCTTGTGCAAGTAAAGCAAGGCTCCCTTGTACCTCATTGTCCATGTTTGTATGTCATCAAGAGTGGCATGTATGTATGTTACCATGTGTGCAATCTTGATGCAATGTTGCGGAAAGCCATGTAGATGTATAACTGCCTTCTGCATGGTGACGAGCCTATCATACAATCTCTACACAGTTGTCTCAAGAGTCGATACTTCAGCGTGTATCACTTTCTTCATCTCTTCTCTTCCAGATCCTATTTATTTTTCTTCCCTCTACTTGGCTGCTTGCAAGTCCTTAGCCATGTGCTCATATTCTACTATCAAAAAATTCATTTTCGATCTTGTGGCTTCAGCATAAGCCTTCATAGCATCATCCAAGATAGTTGGATGTATTTACACATCAGACATAATCACCCATTCTTCAAAGTGCACAGGAGATGTATGATCATCCGAGGTGTGCACTCTATGCGCCTGTACAACCTTGTTTCATGACTCATCAAAGGCTATGTTGTACACATATGTTCCCAAATCATCCTCAAGGAAAATAGTCTCTCCTTTTTCACTTGGGACTTGATCTACTGCTGGAGATGGTGAAGCCCATGGAGTGACCTCTGTTGCTTTCAGCATGAGGTCTATGTCATGATCCTTTTTTGGCTGTACCATCTCCGTGTCCATCTGTTCATCTTGCTAAGCAAGTTCATCCTCCTGCAACCACTCACCCTGTTCATCATCTGTTGTTGGTAGATCTATGTATTCAACCTGTATCAATGCAATTTTATCTATATCTGCACCTCACACTCCTCCTATTCTTATTCCTATTCTTATTGCACTCCCTTCTCTCTTTTGTGCAACTCCTATTCTTCTTTGAGCCTTTTCTCTACTTCGTGCAACTTTATCTTTTCTTCTTCTAGTATTTTCTTTTCCCTCTTTCTTTGCACTACTCTCCTTTCACATAGTCATCTCTTCACCTCAATCTCCAAAGCTACTTTCTCACAAGTGGATCTTCCTTAAACTTGTAGCTTTGATCTGCCTTTCCACTCTCGGCAATATTCCTCTTACCTTTGTCTTGTGCATGTTTACTGCTCAGTGCTCCTACTGTTGTTGTTCCCTGTGGAGCTTGGAGATAGAGAGACACTCATGGAAATAAAATGTTAACTAAAAAACATAAAACAACTCAAGGATTGGTCAAGAAACAAACCCGGTGACTGTTGGGAAATATTATGCAGTTATGACTCTGCAAGACAAGGAGACTTTGAGCTGGAACTGCACATTCAACAATCCTAGCTTCTAGTGAGCCAGTTGCTGGTTGAAACTATGTAGAGCATAGTCCAACTTGTCTTGCTAAGGACTAGAACTGCGTAATGCACAGTTCAGTCTGACTTGATTGCTGTCTGGGACTGCGTATTGTGTAATCCCAGAAGCAAGACTGGGCACTGTCTCCCAGAACTACATAGAGCATAGCCAGGAATCCAGTGACAGGTAGCCTTTGTGCAACTCCTAAAGCCAAGGTAGAGCCTTGAGTCCTAGGAATGTGTAGTGCATGCCGTGTAAGTCAAGATGTAGGCCAAGGCAGTGCAGATCTGCCCAAGGGTGACTTGAAACAAGTAGGAATGAATGCATGTGCAAATCTGAGTGAATGGACATGCATGAAATCAAAACAATTGCAAGAATCAGTCAAACAAAATAACAATGAAGCTCTTGAAGCGAGTAGCCGCAACAACGACTGTTAGTGTAGAAACAAGGTCATGCATGTAACACTAAGGAAATGCAATGCAAAAAATGAAACAACACATTTCCAAGTTAAAATACATTAAATGTCAGTGGTCATTCAATAAAACAAGGAAAACAACACTCACACAAGCCAAGGAAAGAAAAGCGACAAAAAAGCAGAAAAACATATGAAAATAAAAACTTACCTAAAAAAGCCATTAAGATCATCCCAAATATTCCTAGATGCCTTAGAAATGCGAGACCTCCAAGATCAAATGTGAAGAATGAGCTCTGGGGCATCCATTAAATAGATTTCTTAGAGTTAGGGTTTATGATGCGCATGCCACAAATCAAGGAAAAAGCGACACTTGTCGGGAAGTTTCTAAAATCAACTCGAGTGTAATTCCCGCTTGCTAAAAATAGATCCCTATTTTATAGGGATGCTTTTTCATTTTTTTCTTTTTCCTTTTTTGGGAAAATTTTCCATGCATATAAGGAAGAATTGCACAGTTCTGGTGGGAATTGGGCAACCTACAAGCACATGCAGCGGGCAAAAACTGAAAGAATACTTTTGCGCAATTGTTGGGTTGAGTGGCTTTGGATGCCTCTCATGCTTTGCATAATTTCCCACCTAAAGGTAAGCTACTAATTGGGTCTGCACAATTCCTAAGTCGAAGCATAATGTCTGGATGTTCGACGCAATTTCAACTCTAAGCAAGGCTACTTGTTAGGCTGTTGTGCTCATTTTTGGAGAGCAGGGCTAACTACCAAGTTGCTCTGCACAATTCCTAAGAGTAAGGCTGGTTGCACTCTAGGATTGTGCAGTTTGCCAAGACAGCACAAGAAACAGATGTAAACCGACTCACAAGGTCAACTCGTGGATGGTCAGGAAAACAAGTTAGTGAACACAAGCTACAAAGTTAAAGGTTAACTTGAATGAAACATAAGTACCTGAGCAGTGCAAGACAAACTGCTAAGATTTTGAGGAGGGAGGCTCTAAGGCAAAGTGAAGGAAAAATTTTGGAGGGTGGTTGTAGCCGCTACAACACCACATTATAAATATCACAAGCATTATCAAAATTAAATAAATTATTTTCTAAAATTTATGAAGTATCTCCAACGGACATGGGAAACTTCTCCATGGAAATGTTTGGAGAGGGATGAATCCTTCTTCATAGAATGAGAAGACTTCCTGTACATTAGCCTATTCAACTGTGGGCCTTCTTTTTCCATAAGTTGGAAAAATATTGATGGGAATGATGGGGAATGCAAATTATCTTCACAATATTAGAGAAACTCTTGCTTGGAGTTTCCATTTAGATGTTCATGTGATTCAAAACATTTCAGTGGAGTAATTGGGCCATGTTTCTTTAAAATCAAATTATTCAGTAATGGAGTCACTAGAGAGCTCATTCTCTCAAGTATTGGATGCTTCTTAGTATTAAAGAAATCACCAAAAGATATGTTTACTTGAATTTCCATACTATTGAAGATTATGTGATGTTTTTTGAACAAGGTTTTCAAGAACCTAATTTATTTTTAACTATGTGGCTAGAATTTACCATCTTTTTTTCAAAAGCTTGAACTAGAGAGCTTCTAGTTTCTCAATAATTTCTTATCCTTAAAAGAAAGTATTAGATTTCTTGAAAATGAATCACTCCCTAGCATGGTTGCTAAAAATGTTGAATTCATTTCCTGTTAAGGGAAAAATTCAACCTCATAGAGCCTTAATAAGATTCCCTTTACATTTTTATATAGGAAGTACTCCTCTTTTATTCATTGAAATATTTTAAATAACTGAAACAAATAAATATGATAATTTATAACATTCGCCTATGAGTGGACTATGTGTTTTGAAAGAAAAATAAAATAATAATATTATAAATAAATAATTTGATGATTCATTCCATGATACATTATGAGGAGAACACATTTGAAGAAAATCAATAGAAAGAAAGTAGAAAAATGGCTAGATATTTAGATAAATCTAAACTAATTTCATACATTCAGAGATCATAAAGAGTCACAAGAAAACATTCATGGGTTTCATTACACATTTAAAAGTCTCAAAACCACAAATGACATGCACTCTTGCTAACAACTTTGTGCAAGAGTTAAAGAATGATTTTACATACATTAAGTTTTGAATGGTAAGTTCCTGAACCACTTTACAAAATCTTGTTACTTAAGTGTAAACAGTAAAGGAGTTTGTCCCTAAGGGACTAGGATTTTGCTACGATGGACCGAATAATATGAGGTTACCTAGAAGAAGAAAAGAAACTACAGTTAGGGATCCGGGATCCACTTCAAAAATATATAAGACAACTCACAAGGATGGATGTTGAAAGACTAGGGAGAAAGAAAGGGAATTTCTTCAAAAAAAAAAAATAACACCCACAAAATCGTAGAAAAACAACCTATGAAATGAAAGCTCTCACTCTCAACCACTACCTTTTGATTGTGATTTTCTCCATTAATAATCTTGTCTCCATCCTTGCAACTACTTGATGGTTAGTTTTTTACTCTTTGTGTTAACAAAATAGCGATCCATTTTGAAAATATGAATTTAGAAATTCATTCTCCAATATGGGTCCCACTTCATATATTCCATATTTCCCTTTTTTATCAATAATTTTAGAAAATTTGTTGTTGATATGCCCAAAATTGGTCACACTTTTTCTTGTAATTTTTTGAGTTGATACATATAATTTAGCCCTTAAAACCACTTTTTTTCCCAAATAGAATTTTGGGAACTCAAGTCATGATTTTTGGGAGTTCCTGACCGAACCACCATTTATCTGCATGAGGCAACTCAATAGATGTTTATCTACTCCACATGAACCTTGGTGTTTTGATTTAAAAATATACCCTACTCTACCCACATTAACTATAGGAATTTATAATGATTTATAAAGAAAATTACTCCTTATATATTTGTGTGTGAATTATAAAGAGTCATGAAACCTTTTGTAGCTTAGGCAAAGTTTAGTTTTTGGTTTCCATCTCACTGCCTAGTCATTGTGTTGAGTCATTCCCCAACATTATATGTCCAACTAATACCTTCCAAGTGCTACCCGTTGATATGTCTAGTTGGTTTCCATGTATCATAAGGATATATCAGAAAAAAAAACTTAGGATAACAATAATATGTGTAATAATATAATGTGAAATTGAGGTGTAAAAGGTAAAATTGACTCAGTAATAAAGAATGGGGTGTGATGTGCAAGGCATGTCTGAAAAATGATAAATAAAATGGGGAGAGGAGGTGAGGTAATTCTTCATGAAAATAATACTTAATTGGGAAAATGGAAAATGGGTAAATAACGTGAATATAAATAAAGTTAAAAATTGGAGATATGTAAGGAAAATATTGTTATCTTTGGAATATTACCTTCTCTTTTACTGTACAAAAGCATAGATGAAGCGAAGACATAAGGATATCAAATGAGAAGATGAACATAAGAAATTTCTTTCTTTTTGATATCTTTTATTTCCTTCTATGTGGTCAAAAATAGAAACCATCGTTGGTTGACTTATGTGAAGAATATATGAAACATTACAAATAACTAAAAGCTCACTGTTTCAAAATCACTCTATTTGATGTGTGACATGAAAACACATCGACAATCACATGTAAAACCATCTCATAGATTTTCTATGGAACCGTCCTAAAAAGGAGCTATGGAACTTATTCAAAAACTTTCTATAAAACCTATTTGTAGAATTGTTGTGGAACCATCCCATAGATTTGGTATAGAGCCATCATGCTATGGAACCTATTTTCAAACTTGTTGCATAACAATTCCACAAATTTTCTATAGAACCACCCCACTACAAAAATCATTTACACATTTGTTGTCACTTTCCTGAATCCTAGTAGTG
>APFE031223739.1:0-12482 GCA_000404065.3 Pinus taeda
TGTTGGGGACATGCAAAGAAAAACAGAGAAAAAGAAGACCGCTCTGATACCACTGATTCGGATTTAAACAGGAACGCAACAAATTACTGAGATAACCATATACACAAAGATGCAGCGGAAATAATACTTCATTTCATTAATGGAAAATACTGAAACATGCTTACAATCAGAAATGGAAAAAAACTAGCTAGGGCGATGGTAGCTTATCTCTGAGAAGAGATGTGATGGCTACATGCCTCTGAACTGTGTTACAATGAGGCTCGAAGGCCTATTTATTGTTGAGAAACAATGAAAAACCCTTAACATTCCCAAACCTAACCCTAGGAGATGAAACGCCAAACTGTGGGCCCCGTTTGGGGGTAAGTTGGTACATCAACTTCCCGGGGTCGTAACTTTAGCATATGATCTCCGTTTGACGCGTACAATAGCTCATTAGAAAGATCTATTCGAGCACTATTATTGTTGGAACGGGAAACATAGGTCCATGTTCCATGGACCCGTGTTGGCCCCGGATTCCCCAAAAAACGTCGTTTAGGCCTCAAAACAGCTCCGGAAGTTCAGGACCCGAAAACTGCTAAAAATAGTAAGTTGTGCTACAATTAAGAAAACTGAAAATGCTGAGAAAGACAATGGTGGGGGTCCAGGTGGACTTGGCAGGTGGCCACCAATATCCACCTGGATCATGTAGGGAGTGCACAAAAGGTCAAATACTAACGATCAAATATTCTTTATGGTTTGGCTAGTCGAGTGGGGCGCCTGATCAAATTGGATGATCATAGAGCTAAGCTTCAAAAGGGGTCCTATGCAAGTGATTTTAAATGATATCCCTTGGAAGATTCAACATAGTACTCAGTATCATCATACAAAGGACCACCCAAAAATAGACCATCTGATCCTGTCGAAGTTTGAAGAACCATGTCACCCTTTTTCAGAAGACCATTGCTACTGTCATTTTGAGAACTTATTTTAATGTCAACACTTGGGATTGCTGGCTGCAGTAACCCTATATGTACTTTCCTAGGCACCCCACAAAAGAAGGAATATCAATTTGGCACCCATCAGTTTTAACAGCAATGTGCGAACTTCTTGGATAAAACAAGACCTTTTCAAAACTATTTTTCTCACTAGCATTCCTTTTATCTCTTAGCAAAGACCATTTCATCTTGAAAATTGGACCAATGAGTGTACTTATATACAATAATGTTGCTTGGTCCATTAGCACTTGAAACAAGTTTTACATTATTTATCATATCTATAAATGCACTCTCAATTTTCCATATGTCTACAATAATGCTTTGAGACAACTCATTTGGTTTGGGATAAGAACTTGAATCGACATGTATTTCACCACTCAATAGATATTTTTCACCACTCAAATATATAGGCTTATGGTTCAATACATTGAATTATAATGAAGACATTCCAAAGAAAATGCACGAGTTCAAGAAATGAAGCATGTGCATGCGAGAAGCTTCTAAGCAGATTTACTGCCATCCTTTCTCAATCACCAAATTCATTGGTTCTTTATTTGGTTGTACAATGTAAGAAGCCACATGATGCGTAGACATAATACGCAACCAATAGCCTTTTTGGATAAACATTATCTCTGAATGATCATAAACACCTACATCGACATCAATAACCTTTCTCTCCTAACGCCAGTCATCATCCCAATCTAACAAATCAGATGAAGGTCCATGTTTTACCACAAGACGTAATGCACTGGGTAGGACTTTCTAAAATATGAAGTCACTGCTCTCTTTTTTTAAAATTAAAGAGTTAAGCTTCTGTGAACCTAGAGTTCAACAACCAGAGAAGTAAGTGATATAGAAATTGAGGAGTCACATCCTTCCTTGCATATCATCGATCAACATATATCAACAAGGGCCTTTATAAATTCAATGCCAAACATTGGTCTATTTACTATCACATCAATATGTGATGGTGAAAATTGAAGACCAGAATCACGTTCTGTTGTTGTAGTCAGTGGGGATAGTTGATATTAACATGGTTGAACCTCGAAGCAAAAGTTTCTCATATCATCAATCCTCTTTAGTTGAGGCTTAACATTGTCTAGCCCATGTGTCAAGCCAACTTGATGCTTGCCATAATAGCCATTTGTCACTAATTTTAGGGAACCACAATTATTATAATGTGCTTATTCTATCTTTGGGATTGAATCCATGTTTAGCACAACCATGAAATTCTCCAAACTGCTAAACTTGAAGTGATCCTTCCTAGCCTTGACTATGTAGCGTTTTGATGTTGCATGATCAAGTTTGTAATATCCTTGGACATCCGTTGTAGCTCTTTCTTGTCCATCAACTAATATCTTAGCACCTTCAAAACAGACTCCTTCAGAAGTCACCACAAGTTCTCCAACTGATAAACATGTGACCTGAAATGACTGAGATATATTAACATGACTGTGCTCAATAAGAACCTCTATAGATGGAAGTGAAACATCAAATATTGTATTCTCACCCTTGTAGGATGGAAACAACCTTTATTTTCCACATGGAATAAAATTAAAAGCAAATTTCCCATATGCATCAGATATTGTAGGACAAAGCACTTGATTTGGTCAAGGAGCTTCTTTGAGGGCACTTCACCTCATGGACATCATCTGAATAAAGGTATACATGAACACCTAAAATAGGGTTACCCTGAGAAACAAATAAGCCATCATATCATAACTTGGGACATAAAAGATATCATTTACTACCAGATTTCCAAAGCCCAACTCCATCTCTTGAGAGCCTCTTTGGACAATTGTTAAGAGAACATTAGAATCACATATTTGAAAGAGAATATTATAGAAAATATACTCTATAAACCTCAATCATTTCACCTCATGCGTAGTGCCATTCTAGCTAGGATCGAAATTAGGTATGACCTTGTATATTCTTCCTCTATTTAAAAATTGGCTCATAGATCCCGCTCTTTCCACTTCTTCACATTTGATTTCATGGAGGGCTACTCTGTCCTCTGGGAACTCATCCTTAAGGAATCTCCAAACTTATTCTACATATCAAACGAAGGAAAAGAGAGAAAAATATCATGGCCTTTCCTTTTTGGAAAAAAATGTATTGGGATTTGCTATGACCTTAAATTTGTATACTACTTGAGGATTGATGAAGTTTATGTATTCATGATGGGAAGCAACCAACCTATATTTCCTTGGAGTAATATTTTTAAACATCATTAGTGATATCATTGCTAGTGGAAATGAGTTTAACGTTCACATTGGCATGACCTCCATTTATATATCTGGACAACGTTTTGCTCCAACATCCCCCATCACTCTCCCAAAAATAGTGAATCTAGTGAAGTGAAAATTGATGTCTTCATGGCTAATGCAACCATTTTGATCCACTGATACATATTCACCCATTTAAGATATATTCACCAAGTTAAGATATATTCACCAAGTCAAGGAATATGAATATTTCTGATGTAATTTTTCCACACGATAATCTTAACATTAAATCCGAAATTGTTTCGTTCATCTTCACATCAAATCTGAAATTATCTCGCTCATCTTCAGAGAGCTCTTGAAACAAATTTTGAGAATTGTATTGAATCTACACAAATATATTAAAAAAATTATTAATGTATGCTTCTTGATTACCAATCAAAATGTTTAAAACAATACAACACCAATAAATTTGTATTTCATCTCCATTGCACATAATTCACCTTCCTTCGTAGAATGCATATGGATCGTAGATCTTTTCGAGGTGCTTCAATGGTTGTAACATATATTTTGTAGATGATCTTGATAACCCCACTATCTACAATATGACTATCAGTTTGAAATGATTCATTTTATGTATTTTTTTCTATAATTATGGTAAATGAATAATTATTTATATTAAATAACAAATCTACCCCTTGAACAAAGATTATATGCAGAAATTATATGCAAAGTAAAAATAAAATTTACATGAGTAAATTTTTAACTTTTCAAATTCCACTTATATTCATCACAATTTCGAGTAAGAAACACAGAGTATCGTTACCACTTACATTGTTTGGTGAACTTGCCCATAATTATCCATAGTATTAACAGAGGTACCACTTACGTTGTTTGGTGAACTTGCCCATAATTATCCATAGTATTAACAGAGGTCAATAATTCTCCATAGGATTAACAGAAGTCAATTGCTTCAACAATTTTACTTGGTTTCCTTTGTGATCAATGTAGGGATTGCATTTAAAATGTTCAAATATTATTTTTAAAAAATCTTCAATTTTTATGGGATTTACCACCGAAGAAGCAACCTGATAAACCTTTAAGCCATGCTTTCCTATGTTTCTTGCAATGCCTACTAAAGTTACATTCACAACCATGTCAGCCAATATCTTCAATTTGAATTCAACCAATAGAAATAACACATTTAAGAGAAAAAGGATAATGGTTTTTTTGGGTCGAAGTTTTGAAAACATATATGGAAAATAATGTAGAGAAGCTCCAAAAAAATCAAATAAATATGATTTAAATAATTAAAAATGTCAAATGTAAGTTTGGAACCATCCACTGCCATTTTCTAGATATAGATGAAAAACATAATCTAATAAAAAAAAATATATATATATATGGAAATACTCCAGAAAATCTGAAATTAGTTACGAAACGCTTTTTCACAATTTGTAAAGAGTTACTCACCAGATCTAGCACATCTGGATCGACCAAGAAGCAAGATAGTTGACCTTTGCCATTGTGTGTAACAATTGGATCAATCATTCTGCAAGCTGGATATTTGGTTTAGCTCAACAACAATGTGAGAGTAATTGATCGGTCACACCGGTTCGAACTGCCAGACATATAACCAACATTTGAAGCACCTACCATGTCTCCATTACAAGGAACTTTGAATCTAAAAACCTATTAGTTTTTTTCGAGGTTTTAGCACCGCACCTTTTCTCTCTTTCTCTAGTTCCCAACTAGTTCTTGCTAGTTCAATGCCCATATGTAATGACCAAACATTTTATGTAAATAAATTACTTATTTACCCCTGTGGTTGAATATAAAACAGAGATTATCATTTTCTTAAATTGATGGAAATATTATGTGTTAAAAATTGAGTAATATGAATTGCATAATTATGTGTACACGGTAATTTCATATGAAAAGTTATTTTCTCTTCTTGCTTGAAAATAAAAGAAAAACAGTTGCCAGCATACTAGGGGGAAACCCTAACTGTTTTCTCTTTCCCATAGAAAAAGGGAAAGAGGAAAAGACCCAGGTTGTTGATGGAACAAACGGGGAAAAAAGAAAAGAAAAGGCACTGAGCAAAAGAGAAGAGTGCTACGTCTGGTGAGGACCAGATAGCACAGGCACATTTGTGCTTCCTATTGCTGAGGTTGTGGCCGACAAAGGAGAGCTTGGGGGAGAGACGCAGTTCAGACAACTGGTCTCGTGGCTAGGAGGATATCAAGCATTAAATCATCTTCTATAGGTGGTAGAAGCGTAGAAGATTGAAACGAGGAGACACAGGTAAGTATTTTTAGTTTATAAGATCTGGAAGATTAGATATTACCTGGCATTTCTGAGAGTTTGATTATGATTACTGTAATATTATTTTTATACGGTGAATCAGAACCTGGGTATCATTGAAAGCATTACTGTTACTGCATAACGTTTCTGTTCTGTATATGAATATATGTAACAAAAGAAAGAAAACAGATAATGAAAGCCTGCATATTATCTAATCCTTTACCCTCGGACAAGTTAAACTGTATTTCGTGAAAGAGACAGTAGTTGTAAGGATAAGAATGAAACAGAACGAACCCTAGCTACTATTAATTAGACCTGAAACAAGAATGCAGTTAATTGTATCTGTATTATGTGAGTAGCACAGGAAACAGTAACTGATAACCGACAAGTATTCAAGAACAGAGAACTCGTAATTGCCAGAAATGATACCAGTATTGAGGGGTATGAATAAAGTAATACACATATACCTGGAAAGGGTTACATTACCGGTGTAATAGCTAAAATAGGCTGTTTTGGTTATCGCAAGATATACATTCCAAGTAGATAACTTTACAAACCCTCTCAGAAGAACAATAACGTAATAAGACCATAGCATAAACATTGCCGAGACAATGGTCCGGTTATAACAAATGTAGATTTAGTGGCTGGCGGCATACACAGGTGGGTACCACCTGGTAGCATGAAGCTACAGTACGGCGCCGAGGCACAAATTTAATTAACCAGTATATCAGGTTAACCGCTCAGAGGGTATCTCATTAAAACGATAGCAAGAAAATAAATATTGGAATGGCCTGAGCATTCAACCATGTACCATTATCAAATGAGAGGAACAATGATGGCTCACGTAGGAGCGAAATCATTATTGAGCCGTAACCGGATTTTCCCTTAAATCATAGAACTAATACATATTGAAATCATACATAAGGTTCGGTTACTCGTGCAAGAGCTAGCCATTATGAAAAAGCACAAACAGACATTATCATTTATGTGAATCTAATAACATACCATTTAATCATGAGAAAGACGGCAGCCCGTGAAGGAGAAGGGCCGCCAGCAACCACAGAACTCCTCATAAACTAAATAATCAATGTATATGCAATCATTGTCAGACTCGGTGATGCGTAAGAAGTAATCCATTTGCTATTAGAACATTAAAATGTAAACATTGACAAAGCAGTATGTATAGAAGATCAATCGACGAACTGTATAGGTAAATTGGGAACAAACCCAGAATTCACAATATACATTAAGCTGTAGTCACCATGTTACCGAATCCATTACATAATAAGTCATACTGAAAGTCGAACAAATATAACAAAGAACAGAACTGCTCGAGGTTCAAACTCGGCTCATAAATCTGAACTCGAAAATAGTTACAACCCTAAAGGACAAACTACACATTCGGCGACCTGGAATTAGACATCAGGACCCATGGTAAACATGGAGCAAAGAAAGACTTTGTCGTAAGAGAGTCATTACGCCCTTCAACATTAGATTTGACAAAATTCTTGACAGAGAAAGAACAGTAATAAGGCCGACTCCGAGATTAGGTAACCATAAATACTTTCGGTGGAAGAACTCATACCTGGTTAGGATATGAACGGCAGAAACCCTGCATCATCTTCATTCCCACGGCCTCCATGGATTTTACCTATTCCAGCCAGCAGCAATTAAGAGAATTAGCATAATCATAATTACAGTGGGAGAAAAGCTATTACAATGACGAAATCGAGGCTACGGAATACCTGCCTGCCCGATGAACGTTCCAGGAGGAAGGCACCAATGACTCTCCACAGTCAGCCGACCTCATTGCTATAGCACCTTCAATGGCGCGGAAGGAATGAACCAGAATAGTCTATGACAGACGCCGGAGGGAGGAGCCGCTCTTTGGAGCCGGAGCAGTGTGCAAATGACCCAAAACTTCATGGTCGAAACCCTAAGTACCATACCGCCAAAACTCTTAAACTCTCCACCGTCCGATCGACAGAACTCATCTGGGTCGTCTATCGCCGTGGCAATCCCGAGGAAGTTGCAGCAGAGCTGTAACATTAAATTCCACAGCTACCCAAATCAAAATATCTGTGGAGCAAGGGGAGTGCGTGGACCGAGGGGCCAGATGACCCACGCAGACGTATGGTTATGCCACCAACCAATATATTCATATATTGTAAAATAAATAACCAAGGACGATCGAAGTTATGGTTCCGCTAACCTATATACATATATGGTTCTGGCGTTAATCAATGTATCAATTAACATATTAGTCATACTACCATGATAGTGTAACAGGTAAAGTTATGGATATAGTAAAAAAATTTTATGTATGTAATTTTAAAGTATAGAGGGTTATGACATATGGTATCAGAGCCCATATACAACACTGTGGCCTCTGGGTAAGACAATAATGAATGGACCCTGTGGTAAATGAATTAACAGATAGTCATTCCATTATTACTCTTGAACGGTTTCTTTTACAGGATCAGGTTCTGAGGGCGAAGGACATGAGGAGGGCGGAGAATACACCCCGACAACCTGTAATAGGACAGGGCGTGACCGGCGCAGAAAATAACCCAAAATTGTGGGTACAACTTGGAGAAGAAGACAAAATTACAAATCAAGCCATCCTGGAGACAGTACAGGAGCTGAAGAATGAGATGGCTCGATTACGAGAAGATAATGCTCGATTAATAATGGAACAAGAAAGAATTTTAAAAAGTTTGTCTGACAGACAAAATCAACTACCAGTTAATCCTAGTGCGGAACAGCAAAGAATGTCAGAAGAGCAGAATCATCATATACCCCCCGAAGGATTAGAAGAACAGGAAGAACACTCTGACAATGCATTCGAACAGCAAACCTCGAAAAGACAGAGGATGGAACTACAAGGGGAATTCCACAAGATTAAGCCACCACATTTTGACGGAGAACAAGAGGAAGCAGCTGAAGCATGGTTAATCAACATGAATAAGTATTTTCAGCTTTATGAATACGATCACAATCTTAAAGCATGACTGGCTATCTTTCAATTGCAAGGAAAGGCTACCTTATGGTGGGAGGAGGTGAAGATCGTAAAAGGGGTTACCGAACAAAACATAACATGGGACAATTTTCAAAGATTCTTTAAGGAGAGATATTTAACTGAACGCTTCTATGATGAAAAAGCCTGATAATTCCATGATCTGCGATTGGGACAACAGACTATGGATGAGTTCATCACCTGTTTTACTTCCCTACTTCGCTACGTTCCATATATAAGGGAAGAAAAGGCGAAAGTGCAGCGATTCGTTAGCAGTTTACCCCCGTACATGCGAGAAAGGATTGAATTCGATAATCCAAAATCAATGGATGAAGTAATCCGCAAGGCTAGAATCTTCTATCAGCAAGGCAAACAAAAAGGAGAAACTGCTAGTAGGAAGTGGAATGAGAAGAAGAATTTCAAGACAGCTAGAAACATCAAAGGAAATCGCAGCAACGAAATTAAAGGTACTGGCAAAGGAATAAACAACAGATTTGCAACAAAAACTACACCCAAGTTCAGATCTACAAACGAGTCCAAGGTCAGTGAACAGCAAATCAGATTGGATAATGAAGGGACAGCAAGACCTCCTGTGCAGTGCTGGGGTTGTGGGGGACCTCACTACATTAAAAATTGCCCACAGCGAAAGGGGACTGAACAGTTATCCCAAATTCATGAGGCCTCAACCGTTGGCGAAGTGGGTCGAAGCGTACCCAGAATCAATGCAGCTTTGGAGGATCGACAGGCGGAATACCAGCCAACCATGGTTGAGTTCGAAGGTAAAATTTCAAACCTTACCATATCTGTTTTGATTGATCCTGGGGCCACGCTAAGTTATGTGAACCCAAAAGTAGTGGAACGTTGTAGTTTATAGTCTGTTAAATTTAAAAACCCATGTTTAGTGCAATTAGCTACTGGAGCCAAGCGACGGGTAACAACCAAGATCAATGATTGCTCTTTCACTATAGCAGACCAGCCAATAACAGCTAACCTGAACATACTTCCTCTAGGTTCCTATGACATTCTAATTGGTATGGACTGGTGGGAGAAACATTGGTCATTAGTTGACTGTAAAACCAAAATTATTTATTACAAAGATCAACAAGGAAACAACAAAGAAATGCAGGGAATTAAGCGACCGGTGCAGGTTCGACCGATAACTGCAAATCAATTGGTAAAATGTGTACGGAAAGGCTGTCAAGTGTACGCCATCCAAGTGGGTTATGCGAATTCTAAGGATAAGTCAGCATCTTTGAATAATATTCCTGTAATACAAGAATTTACAGATGTGTTTCCGGAGGAAATTCCAGGGCTGCCATCGCGAAGAAACATAGACTTTACTATAGAGTTGGTACCAGGGGCTGCACCAGTGTCACGAGCACCCTACAGAATGAGTGTACCTGAGTTGACAGAATTAAAAATGCAGTTGCAAGAATTACTAGAGAAGAATTACATCCGTCCCAGTGTGTCTCCATGGGGGGCCCCAGTATTATTTGTCAAGAAGAAAGACGGCACCCTCCGGATGTGTATTGATTACAGACAATTGAATAAGTTGACTATTAAAAACAAGTATCCTCTTCCCCGGATAGATGAATTGTTCGACCAAGTGAAAGGCGCAAAAGTGTTCTCTAAGATCGATTTACGGTCAGGCTACCATCAGATCAGAATTAGAGATGAAGACATCGCAAAAACAGCTTTTAGAACCAGGTATGGGCACTATGAATTTGTGGTTTTGCCGTTTGGGCTCACCAATGCCCCGGCAACCTTCATGTGTTTAATGAACGGTATTTTCCATCCTTATTTGGATCAGTTCATGCTAATATTTATTGATGATATCTTAATTTATTCACGCACCATCGAAGAACATCATGAACATCTTCGAATAGTATTACAGACCCTTCGGGAACATCAATTGTATGCTAAATTTAGTAAGTGTGACTTCTTCAAAGAAGAGATTCAGTATTTGGGTCACGTAATCACAAAGGATGGAATTGCGGTGGATCCGGAAAAGATAAAAGCTATAATGGAATGGCCAGTTCCAAAAGATGTAGCAGATGTCCGATTTTTCATGGGGTTAGCAGGGTATTATAGGAGATTCGTGGAAGGTTTCTCTAAGGTGGCATTTCCCATTACCTCACTACAGAAGAAAGGAAAGTTGTTTCATTGGACCCCGAATTGCCAGAAAAGTTTTGAGCAATTGAAGCATCTGCTCACCACGGCACCTATTCTGAGTATAGCGGATCCTAATAAGGATTACGTAGTATGTACGGATGCTAGTAAAGAAGGATTGGGAGGGGTCTTGATGCAAGAAGGCAGGGTAATTGCTTATGAGTCTCGAAAACTAAAAGAACATGAGCAGAAATATTCTGCTTATGACTTAGAGTTGGCTACCGTTATACATGCCCTGAAGATGTGGTGGCATTATCTCATGGGCAGGAAATTTTTGCTACATACCGACCACCACAGCTTGACCAACTATTTCAGCCAACCTACCTTAAACGCTAGGCAAGCAAGGTGGGTGGACTTTCTAAGTGGCTTTGACTTTGATATAAAACACTTGTAGGGGAAGGAAAATAAAGTAGCAGACGCCTTGCGCTGAAAAGTACAAAATTTGTATGAAGTTTCCATTAGTGGGTGGAAAAGTCCCTTCCTAGAAATTATAAAGGAAATTGCAGATCAAGATACTGAATATCAGCAATTAAAATTGCAAATACAGCAATCTGCTAGAGAAGACAGCCAACAAGAATATGAATTAGATGACGCCGAAAGGATTTATTTCAAGAAAAGGTTGTATGTGCCAAATCAAAGCAGAATCAGAAACCTGATTATGGATGAATTTCATGTTAGTCATTACGCGGGTCATTCGGGTTATCAAAAGATGATAACAACAATCCGGAAAGAGTATTTCTGGCCTGGAATGAAGAAAAACATTGTCGAATACCTATCACGGTGCTTAGAGTGCCAGCAGATTAAAGCAGAACATCAGCACCCAGCAGGATTGTTACAACCACTGCCAGTTCCATAATGGAAATGGGAAATCATCTCCATGGACTTCATTACAGGATTACCCAAGACAAAAAAGAATAACGACTCCATTTTCGTGGTGGTGGACAAACTGAGTAAGGCTGCACATTTCATACCGGTGCAATCTACATATAGAGCTGCACAGATTGCTCATATTTTTATGCAGAATGTATTTAAGTTACATGGACTTCCAAAAACCATAATTTCCGATCGTGATGTGAAATTCACATCAGCATTTTGGAAAACATTGTTTGCTAAATTAGGAACTCAACTGAATTTCAGTACAGCATACCATCCACAAACTGATGGGCAAACGGAACGGGTGAACCAGATGGTAGAGGATATGTTAAGGGCTTATGTCATGCAACAACCCACAAGGTGGGAAGATTACTTACATCTGGTAGAGTTCGCATATAACAACGGTTACCATACCTCAACGCAGATGAGCCCATTTGAAGTTATGTACGGCTGGAAATGTCGTACACCCACCAGTTGGGGAGGACCGGAAGATAAATTGAGCCTAGGTCCTGAGATGCTGAAGGAAATGGAAGATATGGTAAAGAGGGTACGTGTTAACTTGAAAGCTGCCCAAGATAGGCAAAAGAACTTCGTTGATCGGAAAAGGACATTTAAAGAGTTTCAGGTTGGGGACCATGTGTATATTCGGATTCAGGCCAAAAGAAGTACCTTGCAGTGGAGTGGATGCGCCAAACTGGCACCCCGATATTGTGGACCCTTCGAAATTTTAGCAAGGGTCAGACCAGTAGCTTATCAATTGGCCCTGCCCAGTCACATCCGAATCAATAACGTGTTTCATGTTTCTGTCCTAAAGAAATATGTGTATGACCCTAACCATGTAATCCGATGGCAAGAGATTCAGGTGGGTGATTGTTATGATAAAATTCAGCAAGAACTGTATATGAAAGAGAAAAACTAATTCAC
>APFE031223744.1:0-20227 GCA_000404065.3 Pinus taeda
CCAGATAATTGCCTATGTACCAAGCCCAATTGTCAAAGATATACTTACACAAGAGAATTTAGGAGGGCAGAAGAGGCAAGTGGATAGCAAATATTTTGGAATTTGACATAGAAATAAAGCCTACAAAACTCATAAAGGGGCAGGGCTTAGCTAAACTAATGTCTGAAACAAACTTCCAAGCCCTTGACATTAACCAACTAGACACTGAACAGGAGCTGGCGACTCTAAAGATCAATGTAGCCTTTGAGCAATCCCCTTGGTATTTTGATATCTGTTATGTGTTGCAAAACCTGTGTGCTCCCCCAGGACTGTCTAGAACTAAGAGTAGGTTTGTCAAAATGAAAGCCTTAAAATTCTGTGTCATGGAAGAAAATCTGCTTTGGAGGAATCATGATGGAATCCTGCTAAATTGTCTGATTGAAGGTGAAGCCAACAAGACCATGGAAGAATTTCATGCAGGAGATTGTGGTGGGCATCTTTACTGGAAATCCACTGTGAACAAAATACTAAGAGCTGGATATTACTGGCCCACTATCTTTTCTGATGTCAAGAGATTTACCACTGCCTGTCACAAATGTCAAGTGTTTGAAGGAAAGAGACAACTTCTGCCTCTACCCCTTAGGCCTATTGCAACAGAGAGACCATTTCAGCAATGGGGCTTGGATTTCATTGGTGAAATCAATCCCTCCTCTTCAGGCCAGCACAAGTGGATTCTTACAGCAACAGATTACTTCACAAAGTGGATTGAAGCAATCCCATGCAGACAAGCAAATGACTCCACCATTATACAATTTTTGGAGACAAATATCCTGGCTAGGTTTGGATGCCCTGACAAAATAATAACAGACAATGCTACTGCTTTCAGATCTAGAAATATGGTCAATTTCTGCCATAAATTTCACATTACTTTGGGCCATTCTACTACATATTATCCCCAAGGAAATGGCCTGGCAGAATCATCAAACAAGAGCTTGGTAAACATGATAAAGAAGGTGCTGGAAGAGAACAAGAAGAATTGGCATAAAAAACTGGTCAATGCCTTATGGGCAGACAGATTAACAACCAAAAGATCATTTGGGGTCAGCCCATTTGAGTTAGTATATGGACTGGAGCCAAGTTCCCCTCATCACTAGGAATCCCTGCTATGAAGATACTCCAGGAGTGCCAAGCTGAGCCCAATGACATGCAAAGAAGGATCAATCAGATTATATGTTTGCAGCAAACCAGAGAGGAAGCTTATAACAGAGTTCAAATTTTACAAGAAAAGCTAAAAAAGCCATTTGACAGAAGGACCAAAGCAGAGGATTTCAACATAGGTGACAAAGTCCTCAAGTGGGATTCAAGGAGAGAGAGCAAGGGTAAGCATGGAAAATTTGACTCCCTGTGGAGAGGACCATTCCTAATACAAGCAGTACAAGGAAAAAATACCTATTTTCTACAAAATCTGGACAAAACTGACTCAGAGGAAGGGCCTGTCAATGGCAGGATGCTCAAGCACTATTTTGACTACCTTCCATGAATAGAGCCGACCTGCTTTTGTACATAGTTTGTTGTATATAAAACTCCGTATGTGTTGTATATATTGTTGTTTTTTGAGGCATGAAAATAAGATCATTTTGAGAGGCATTGAAGATAAGGAAAAGGATGGAAAGACATGCTGTGTTTCAGTACATCATACATTTTGAGGAATCCAGGGTGAGAAAGCTCCAAAGTTTCAAAGCAATAGCTCAAGGGCCTAGGCATACTGACCTGCTGTTCTTGGCCTTTCAGGAGGAAAGACCATCCCCATGTGGAGCCACTGTTGGATACCTATACCAATAGGTTTCATATTTCATGATTGGATATCAAAGGTCCAAATATGCTCTGCTTTGATAAATGCAAAGATCCCATATTTCCCTAACAAGACAATGTCTGCCTCAGTTTTGATGAGAGCTCAATTTTGATGGGTGGTCCAACAGTCTAAACTGGATCATGCCATGTTTTCAATTTCCATGTTGTAGAATAGAGAATGAAATCTGTCCAAACTGTTTAAACTTGGCAGATCAGTAGCTAGGTAGAGAAGCTAAGGTTCCCAACTGCTTAATCTGGGACCTTGGAAGGAATAAGGGTTGTATAAGATAGGGAATGAAAGCAAAAAGCCAATGAAAAGAAAAGGCATTCAAAGGGTTTGCAAGTCCAAGTGCACCCTCCGAGAAGGAATAAAAAATGTTAGGTGAACTAGTTGGGTAGGTAGATGGGGTTGCAGAAATGTTATATCTTTCAGGACCAAGCTTGCTGAAACATCTACAGGAAAAGCCAGCACACTGGAGCATGACTAACTCCCTTGTTCTCATTTGTATATCACTCCTTACTAACACCCCTTCATCTACTGGTTTGTATAGCAAACTCAAAAGTTTTGTCATGGTACTAATGGCCTTCAAAAGCCACATTTTTTGCGTAAAACTCTTTTCATTTTCATCTACTCTTGATTCTAAGTTATTTTCAAAGAAAACTTGGTTGAATCAGCCCTCACTCATGTCTCTTCCATATTAACAACTAACTCTACTATTTAGCCCCCTATACCCCTCTATCCCTATTATTATAAACACCATGGTGTATAAACCCCACAATGCATAAATATCCCCTCCCTGGCACTATAGCCATAATGTTCACCCCTTGGGAATTGAATTGACACCTGGTCAAGGCCAAGAACCCATGCTCCCCCTTTGCTCCATCTCCATCAGTTTCCCTAGTCCAAGAGTTCCATTTTTACCTTGAAAAACCTTTAAAAACCCATAAAAATCACCCAAAGGGCGGAAAAACCATGAGAAAATCCTTCTCCTGCCTTATCCTAAGGTCGGGAGTCAGTTTACCCTTTCGCATTAATAAAAACCCATTTGGACCCCTTTTTCCTATAGTTTCCGCCTTCGGAAAAAATTGATGCCCAAACCTTGTATTAAACCCGAAATTTCATTTTTCTAAAGGTTGGTCAATTAAAATACTTTTGCACAAAAAACCATAGAAAACCCCGATAAATGATTTAACACATGGAGGGGCCCGCCGGTCACCAAACGACAAAGAAATATTGTTTTTTAATACCCGCCCGCTGGCCTCTATCGTCCGTGAAAATCACCTGTCCGATGACCGTCAGATGGCACCTATCCCAGATCGATGGCGCACAGTGGTTTCGGGCAATCCCGACGTCCGAAGGTTAACGAAGGCAGGCGTTAAAGGCTCATACAAGTTGCTCGCCCGACAGCCGTTGGATCGAGCGCTTCCAGATCTACGGCCCACATGGATATCGGAGCACCCTACGTGTCTGACAGATACCTTCCGATATCTGTCAGACGCTTGCGTCAGGCCAGCATCACGCCGGGACACATGTCACTCCCTGATTGCATCGGAGCAACGCCTGACAATCCGTTCACTGTACAGGGCCTGTTCCGATATTGCGACACCTGTCCCGCCCACGTCCTCACCCTGCTGTCGTGCACGTCACCGCCACATCCGCTCACCTCATCCCTCATTCGTCCACTTGGCCGCCACCTCATCGCCCCCGTGGACCTGTCATTGACTGCCACGTCACCCCATGACGTCATGCTGACGTCATCCAACCCGGTCCCCCATGATGACGTCATGCTAACGTCATCCAAAAGCGCGCCAATAAAGCCAAAAAAGCCATATTTTCGCCAATTTTCACGATTTTGTCATATTTTTCGGAAATTTCGCTGTTGAGCTATCTGCATGAAATTCACGACGCCTGCGACCAGCCAGCCTGCAACCAATTTCAAATAACCCAGCGCGCAAACCCAACTGCATTCTTCACTCCAAGCCATTGTTTAACAGGTATTTCAGCCTTCGACCTCCTGTGAACTGGTTTTTCTAAAAATTGCTTGTAAAAACCACTGTAAAAGCCATTAAGTCGAAAATTTCACCGATAAATCAACTCTGTCTTACCCTATTCGACCATTTAAAGTTGAAACACAGCGTCGGGGACCCCGGATTGACTGCAATTCTTGTTAAAAAACCTACCCTGTTCGCGCAACCGTGAACTCCCTCTATTACTCCCAAACTTACAAGGGAGGTCTTCCTGCTGTTGAAAGCCCTTCCCAAAAGGCCAGCATTGTTAACCTTCACTGCGCACCAACCCAGTCAACCTTGGTCCTCCTCTGTTGCACTCTTGCAAACAGCATATCCGGCATTTCAGAGATTGCTTGAGTCAAAAATGGATACCCCTGCAGTCCTTAATGTCACTCCTCTAAATGCTCCACAGAGAGAGCTAGACTGGCAAGACTTTGCTGATCTAGATTATCAAATAACAGAAGACTCCAGAATGGGATGTACCTATCACATTCACCTGCTAAATGAGTTCAGGGCCAGGCACAGAGATGGGACAGATATCCTAGGAATTTGGGAGTCTTCTCTGCCAACCTTCAAAATGCCTCGAGTCAGGCAATTCCCTGACCTCATCTATCTATGTGCCAGTTATTATGATCCATCACAGAGAGCAGTATTGAACCCCCAGGGTGAAGTTGTATTCTATACCACCCCTCAGGCCATCAGGGATATGGTGCAATTTAAAACTCACAAGAAAATGGTCCCTGCTGGACTTAATCAACCAAGGGACCAAAATACTTACAGAGGCAGAGATCCTGAAAATAAATCAATTGTTTGTTAAGAAGTCAGACAAAGTGCTGCATCCTCCCATCTTTGATGGATACCTGAATCAACTTGGACTAGATTTGGCTCATATGATAAGCTCAATTCTGGGATATAAATCAACGGAGTTTTTAGATGAAACTGTGCTAGTGATGATGTCTATGTTTACCCCTGGGAAGGCCCCTATCTGCTATAACTATGCTACATACATCTCTGACAAAATACATGAACAGTTCCTGCACTTGCCCAGAGAGAGGGTGTTCAAATACACCTCATATATTTATCACCTCATCCTCTATCACCAACATGAGAAATTCTCTTTTGAGATCAAGAGAAATGATGCTGCAGGAAACCCAAGATCAGTGGTGTACTGGAGCTCCATCTTCCATGCATGCTCACCCTACACATACTGTGAGTTTATAGACTTGTTCATCCATCTGGCCCTGTCTCTGTTTATGACAGAACCTCCTCCAAGACTCACTGATGAAATGAAGAGGATACTGCAACTATCCACTGCCTATGGCATAGGAGACTGGTATTTTTACCAGCATCACACAGTGATTAGAATATATGGATGTGAGTTGAGACCTTTCAGGCTGCCCATGTTTGTGCCCATGAGACTCTTTGCCCTGGAGTACTTCAGACAGTTCGGAAATTCCGATCAAATCCATTTTGCAGGGAAAGGAAAGAAGGCTCAACTCAAAGTCAAAAACCAGTTGGGCCATTTTGTCCTAAACAAAAGAGAAGGGTGGATGGAGGCAGAAAGAATATTGGAATGCATGGGCCTGACACAAAGCTTCCTTTGGAAACCATATGACCCCAATGGCTTTATATCCAAGAGGAGACTAAAATACAAACTCTCCAGCTATGAGCATAATAGCATGCTCCTAGTATCAAGACATGCAAACCTGGACAAATGGAAGAAAAATACCTTGATAGAGCCTGTGTCTCAAGAAGAGTTAGTGGAAAGGGCTAAAAGACATTTGTTAAAAATGGCTGACTTGGAATGTCCTTCTCAGGTGCCAGCCCTAACAAGCTCTCATATGACAGCACCAGCCTCCTCATCTGCTACACCACAAGGGGCAACACAAACTTCACAATAGGGGCAGGACAAAGGTAAAGGCAAGGTAATGGAAGAAGCACAGGGCCAACAAGGCCAACAGGACCAACAAGAGCAACAGCACCAAGACCAGCAACAAACTGATCATCAGGATCAGGAAAAGAAAAGGGCAGAAAATCAGGCAGCCACCCAAGAAAAGACAACCAGTATGGCGCCTCCTAGGCAGGACCCTAGGATAGACCCCTATGTCCTTCAAACCCCTCAGAAGGAGGACATCATCAGCAAAAGGGAGAGGGAGACCCCTCTCACAGAAGGTCAGGACAAAAGGCAGAGGCTCAATCCATTTGGAGAAGAAGAAATGCAAAGCCTTGAGACCTCTGCCAGCTCAATGCATCAAGAGCAGGATAGAGCAGCACTTGGGGAGGTCAGCTCCTCAGGGCAAGATAAGGACACAGCTGCAGGCATCAAGGAGCAGTTTAAGGATGCCAAAAGGAGGAGTGAGCCAATTAAAATCAAGCTCTACAACTATCTATTGAACATGGCTCCTCCAAACCAACAAAGACTAATGGCTGCCTATGATGTGCAAGAGAGCAAATTGACTATGAGTCATTTTACTCCTACAGTGCAGCGACCTCAATCACCTGCAGATTACATAAGGACAAACTTAGAAGTCCTTGCAAAAGACATCCACCCTATGGACCAGATCGAGCTTCACGAGCAAACGGGTGAGATGGTCTATGCCACCCTAGCAGACAAGACCTTGATAAACTACAGGATGCAAAACAGTTTGAACAACACAGCAACACAGCTTGAGTTGGAGAGGGCATCCTCTCAAGCCAAGGACAACAGAATCAAGGCACTTGAAGAGATTATCATAGAGTTTGGGCATGATCCCAATGATGTTAAGGCCATACAGGAGGTCCTTAAACTAAGGGATGCGGATGTAGCTGCAATTAAGAAGAAAATGAAGATCCCACCAACAATACATCCACAAACAGATGAAGTGGCCCAACAAAGTCGAGAAAAGGATGTCACTGCACTTCTAATGAGCTTATATAAAGAACTGGTTGACACCCAACAAAAGCTGCAGGATACAGAGACTACCTTAGAAGCAGCTCTACAAAGGAAAGAACAAGGGCAGTCTTCCAAAACATCCACAGAGACAATAGACCTTGAGGAGACCCCTAAAGAGCACATCCCTCCAAAGCAGCAAGCATCAGAAACAGCTCCAGCAGAAACAGCTCCAGCAACAACAGAGCCAGCCACTACAGCACCACCAACAGAGCAGACTGAGAGCCTAGATATGCAAAAACTAAGGCAAGAGCTCCAAGTGCTAGAGGCTCAAATGTCAGAGCTCAATCCGGCCAAGGAAAGCTTAGCAAAGGTAAATGAGAGATATGATAAGTCTAAGCAAAATGTAGCTGAGAGGGAGAGGGAAGTAAAAGCCCTAAAAAAGAAAATTGCAGAGCTGGAAAAGCAGCTCAATTTTGAAACAGTGACAGCAGAGATCAAGCAAGTGATATGGCCTGCCATTGGACAATCAATCACTAACCAGTGGGAGTACATTGATGCTATACATGAACAGATAGGACTCCTTAGCAGGGCAAGAAGAGAACTGCAAAGAGCAAGAAACTCTCTAGGCAACATGGCCGACCTTGCCCCAAAAATGATTGAAGTCCTAAACTATAGGACTGGTTCTCAGCTGATCAAAATGGGAATTGCTAATAGGACTGAAACCATTTCCATAATCAAAAGAACCACAACAATGAAGAACCTAATTCAGACATTGGACAGGAACATCCATGATATACAAGCAGATATAAATAAGTTCCAGAAAAGGTTCACAGCCCTGGTAGACAGAGGACTTCCCAATGTGGTGGAATCAGGGAATCTGCTCTCTCATGAAAAATACATCAAAAGGGTAAGCAGTTTTGCAGCAATTCAAATTGCTGAGGCTCCTGGGTCATCTTCAGCAGGCCCATTAACAGGACAGGTTCTTTTTGAAAAGTTAGATAATTTATTTTTTATTAAAAATGAAGTAGCCCATCTATTTGATGAGCCTCCTCATTTCTGTAAGTACACAGAAGCTGATGAGACCTTAGGGTCAATTTTGAGACATCAGCTTCCCCCTCAGGACACATGGCAGGACTTGATAAAGCTACTTTTGAACCAAAGCTGAGGAATTAAATCCTTTTTCAGCAATACAGTCCATATTGCATCTACAGGTGGACAAAGCCATGACAGCAAGCATAAAGACGCTGAGCCAACTCAGCACGGGTACTCGGTATCAACAGCAGCATCAGCAGGTACAGGTGGCATGGTCAAGCAGATACAGAAAATCAGAGTAACGAAGCACTTCAATGCTTCATTTATGATAAAGCCGCGCATTTAGCTCCGCAGTGCCCAAAGGTCAAAAGGTTATCCTGACAGGAGTTAATAGCTTTTAAGAAACATTTACACTTGTAATAACTTCTCATCTACTTTCTCTGTACAAGTGTAAGAGATATTTTCCTCTCAGATGACTCCATACCTGAGATATTTTTTGTATGTAACCTCTATATATTCCCCCTCGCGTTTGTTTAGAGGGGTTGGACTCTGGATGTAAGAAATTCTCCTGATATCTTCTCTGTAATTCTGATATTGTAAACTCTCAGACAGTTTAATACAAAAGGCAGTGGGATTTCTTCAAAGATGTTTGTCTCTTGATCTCTTGATGGTGTGTGGCTCAAAGTGGCAGGATTCCTGTGCATTACATGGTTCAATAAGTTTTCCTCATGACTCTTTATTTCGCCTGTGTTTCCTGTTATTCCATATGTATCTCATGTTTTCTATACACTTGTAAAGCTAGATAGTAAGGAAAAAGAATAGTCTCAGGACATGGTCATTGACTACCCTGAGCTCAATCTAAACTATCTTATATGTTTTCTTCTGATAAATTATTTAAAGCGTAATTCTTAACTGCTACCTTTAAAACTATATCATCACTGTGCATCGTTGTTCTAGGAATTCAAGTGATTGCTCCTAGATAACAAGCCTCTTTCACAATATACAGCTTAAGTAAAGAAATCTTAATTGCTCTTTGCTGGTTATCTTCACCTCACTCTCACTATTGACAGTTTGTTTCATGGAATGCACATAGGCCCTATAGCTTTTCCCCTCACCAAAATCAAGATCTCAAGAGAAAACAGTCCTAGACCCCATTGCCCAATGGATTAATCTTACCTGCTGATATACTTTAAAGAAATCAAAAGCATCCTCCCAACCAAACATACAAACAACCAAAAAACACATCTCATAACTAGCCTAAAACCCTCACTGAAAGCAGTGGCACAACTAACAGAGAAAGCCCTCTCTGACTACAGCTGGGCTAGAAGCTGCAGCCCAAAGATTGGTTAGTGGTTACCCCGGCCATATTCTCTTAGGAGTCAAAGAGAACAACCTGGGTGTTAACAAATCACTCTTTCCATATGCTTTGATCATGCTTATCACAAGCATTACCAACAGAATCATATATAGGAGTCAATAAACTATCCTTACATATGAAATCCATCATGACAAGTATCAAGAGTATCATTTACTAGAGTCAAGGTGATAACCTTCTTTATAGGATCAGGATGTCCAATGGATAGATGATAGAGGTTAGCAAAACATCAAGTGTATCACTAGATAGCCTCATAGAATTTGAGAAGATAAAAAGTTTAACACTAGGTGCAACATTTTATTCTAGGATACATATATCCAATTCACTTTCATATACATGTATGAGCCATTAAAGAAAGATACATTCTCGTCATACCTTAGGGCTTACTGAGCTAACAGCTGAAACATACCATGCATACTTTGTGGTATTACCTATGCAACGTTTCATTAGACATAGGTCACTTGAATCCCTTTGTCATCTTTCCATCAAGTACCTCTTTGTCTCTTTCCAGATATGCATCTCAAAATTATCCTCAAGAAGGATCTACTTAACACATTTCATCAGGAGGTTAGAACCATCCATATACTCAAATACATATACAGGAAGTACAAGCAATAAAAATAATCATTATATCTAACAAGTAAGAATCATCATAAGTCAATAAATACTCATCTTCAATGAGAGATGATATTCTCCCTCTTGAACCAATATTTAAGGGCCATCAATTTCCATGGTCCATATATCCATGTTTCCTTCAAGTATCCAACCAAGTCTACTAGGGATCATTCCATCTAGGGCTTCATGTCTCACATTGTTTGCGTAAATCAGGTTTCTCCAACCCTAACCTCATATAATCCATCAAACCCTAATCATCAAGATGTCTAGGGTTATCTTCAAACCCGAGAATTCTTTTAGGTATCCACCATCCTCTTCCTTCTTCCATCAAAGGTGTCATCATCAGGGTGATCTCCATGACTTTCCTTCAGCCTGGCTACAATACCATGTTAAATTTTCTATAGGGCGACATTTTTCTTTACTGTGATAGTTGCATTTCATCATTAATACATTAAGTTCACCCCATATCATCTTTACATTATTCATATCTACACCATTATACATCAACATATGAAAATATATAGAAAGAAACAACATCACCATCATCATCAATGCAACGAAATATAAAAGGAATAGTAGAAGAAATAATGCACACACATAGAGACACCAGGATTGGTCCAAGACCAGGGAAAAACCCACTATGGGGACAACCCTTGCAAATCTTCTTCTTCTTATATATTCATCATCAAATGATGCAACAAAAGAGAGTACGATGATTCATAACACTATCTATGCAGTAAAACAATAATGATATCTATGAAAAAGATCTAAGCATGCTAGGAATTAGAATCCTCACACTGATGGTTATAATGTGTTGTCACAAACTGATATCAACACTGCTGAACACTGCTAAACATTATTGTCACACTGCTGAAAACTGTTGTCACTGCTGAATATTATTGTCATACTACTGAACACTGTTGAACACTCTTGTCACTGTCAATGAGCCGAATACATATGTCTGTAGCGGAAACTAATAAATCATATCTACATATCTACAAATTTACCTAATCACTAAAGTCAATTGAAGCCAAAATGTCAAATCCTAGATCTGAACTCGGGTCGCTCTCATCCAAACTATTTGTGTGCGACCGAAACCCCTGATTTTCTCTCTCGAATACTGTATGAAAGTGACTATTACTATAGAGTCTTTCCTAGGAAGAACTCATGCATGTTAATGTGGCATACTACTGATAAAACCCAGATTCGCTCCCTTATTGTTGTTGTGCAAGCGATCCTGATGTCCTCGTCGCTCCCAAGACTACTCTGTGTGAGGGATCGGGGACCATAACCTTTCGATATGCCTTTAAACCCAAAGTCAATCCCATAATCCTTTGTGCCAACGTCCAAGGGTATATAGTCACTCTCATAGGCTTATATGCCATCAACCAGGGACCAAAATGCCCTATTCTATGCCAACATCCAAGGGTATATAGTCAGTCACATAGGCTTATATGCCATCAACCAGGGACCGAAATGCCCTATTTTGTGCCAATGAACGAGATTTAGAAGACCCTAACTCAAAGCGAAACTTCTGCCTATGATTTTAAACCCTTGAGAGAACTCCTTCTGTCGAACTTGTGCAAACCAAGACAAAAGAGAAGAGAAGGTGTGTCCAAATTATCTTGAGGTATCTTCTATTTATAGGATTTCCTAAGGGTTCACTTGGGGTTAAGACTGACCCACTCAGTTACTCATGTGGTTAGGGCCGACCCATTTCATAATACATGTGTGAATAAAATAACTCATAACTCAACTTCTGCTTAACCAAATTGGGTAATCTTTTGGTATACTTTTATCCTCTCCAAAAGAGGAATCGAGTGAAATCATTATCTCAGTCATTTGAGCTGTACAAGATGGAATTTTACTGTAGTTTCCAAAATTAACAATTTCCATTCAATAGACATTCCAAAAACATATTGAAAACCATTTTGGCTTCACAGATTTGCAGGTTTCATTCCACGATCTGTACAAATCTAAGGATGTTAATGGAATCATTGGAAAAACAATGAATCATTAGTTAATTTATTGGAAATTTATTCACCGGAAATTGTTATTTTGAGTTACACAATGACTTGCAGTGCGTTTTGCATGCAATGCGTTTTTGGAACTGTTGTGGAATAGG
The DNA here is from genome assembly GCA_000404065.3 of Pinus taeda. Taxonomy (NCBI): domain Eukaryota; kingdom Viridiplantae; phylum Streptophyta; class Pinopsida; order Pinales; family Pinaceae; genus Pinus; species Pinus taeda. The sequence continues at coordinate 11,860 of APFE031223744.1, forward strand.
AGTTTGCATGAGTTGGAAAGGGGAGTCACGAAACAAAAGAGAAATTGAAAATAAACTAAAACATTGCAAGGAAAAAAAATAAACGTTTTGCATCAAACCTCTGTGAAAAAGGATTTGCTTTTGGAAAAGCGAGTTTTTCATCAACAAAATGAGAAAGGGTGTACAAAATGACATTTTCCATTCTCTCTGGTTTCTAATGCATTGTTTGCTAGGAATGACGATTATTGTTTTGTTTATGGTAAAAGATCCCACATGGATTTCAACAAAAATTTTAAGAGCCTTACAAATAACAAGGACAAAGTTCGAAACAATATGGATAGATGAATCCCAAGTAGTCATTTGATTTTGTTTTCTCGTCTAAAGTTTGTGTTTCTTCTTTGACCTTTATTGTAAAATTTTACTTGCTCTAGTACAATTCATATAAGTAGACATCGAATATGAAGAGTAGTTTGAAAATGTGAAATTCCAGGCACCTATGCAGATTAGGGAGGTGGATATTCATGCTCGATTTCTCAATATTCCAAAGTCTATTGTGACATTGAATTATCTAGAAACATTTGTCTTGCAAAACAAGAGATATAATCTGGTTGGTCTAAAAACTTTTCCAGATGAATTTTGTTGTCTTCAGTCCTTGAATTAATTGAAGTTATGGATTTGTTCAGAGATCAAGTTATTGTCAAGTTCCTTTGGAAAATTAAGGAGCTTCCAAACTCTATTCTTGTACTCCTGCTCTCAGCCACAAAGGCTCCCAAATTCCCTTGGGAGCTTGACAAGCCTCCAAACTCTCCGCTTGTGTGATTGCTTTGGGTTTCAGATTCTCTCAAATTCACTTGGTGACTTGATGAACCTCCAAAATCTCCACTCGGGTGGCTTCTTTGGGCTACAGAGTCTCCCAAATTACCTTTATGGGTTGAAAAGCCTCCAAACTCTCTTCTTTAGTGGTTCCTCTAGGCTGCGGAGGCTCCCAGATACCCTTGGTGAGTTGACTAGCCTCCAAACTCTTTGCTTGGAGAGATGCTCTCATCTTTGGAAGCTCCCAGATTTCCTTGGTGGGTTGACGAGTCTCCAAACTCTTGTCGTGAACATCTTCTCCCAACTACGGAGGCTTGTTATCTAGGAAACCCCTTCTATGGATATAAGTGATCCCTCTAGTCCAATGAGAATATCTAGTAGCAACCGAAACAAATACATGCAAAACTCTCATACTTTAAATCAAAATGACATGAGAGAGGAAATATGGCCTACCTCACTCCTATGTGGTCACTTTTCAATGTCGATCTCGATCTCCTCAATTCCAAGCTCGATCCTCACTATTATGTTGTGAACTAATACCTACAAGAGGGATTAAATAAAGACAACAAAGGAAAAGCATAGCATATGCATTCTAATGTAAACCATATGAGAGATCAAGGAGCATCATACTAGGAAAGTAGTCATTTACATGCTTTTGGAAAGTAAACATACATTGTATTAATAATAAACATAATAGGGAATCATACAACCACTGCCTTGATGTTGGAAGCCTCCTTCAGGATGGCTTTCCAAGTCCAAGCCAAGACTCTTAAAGCTCTCCTTTCTCCTTAAGAAATTGGTAGCAGTTAGGCACAATTTGGTAGCAACGTGACCAATCTAGTCTGACCAACCATTTAAGGGTGTAAGGGAATGCATTTATAGGGAAGGAGAGGGAGTTAGGGATCCATAAAAGGGAGAAGAAGGTCCACATCTTAAGGGGAAGATCCCTAAAGGTAGGATCAAGAAATAAAAATGGGAGAACTAGACCATATCCTTCTTCAACAATAACCAACTTGTTGTTCTTGAGGCTTCTAGTAAGAGAAGCTTCTGCTCCTTTTTTGGTGAAACTACTTGAAGAGAGCCAGCATGGGTTTTCCTATCAAAAGTCATGTTGCCAGCACTAGTCACTAGTTAGACCAAAGGGTACTGGCATGAGTTTTCCTCCTAAAAGTAGCATTGGGCTTGTAAACAGGGTTTTTTTACGATCTCTTCCAGAGTTACTTCAAGGAATTTCTTCTTCTTTTCTTGAGAGATGCTCTGATCAATGTTTTTTATGGTGAATTCATTGAAAACTTTTGTCATTTTATGAAATTTTGGGAAAAATTTGACAACTTAGTGTATGAGATAGGGAGTGTGACAAATTACTATATAACAAATGCCCCCTAAAGCATGAAGTGAGGACAGGAAGTGATGGCTGAAGTGCTTTACAAGTCAAGGAAAGGAATTTGGATAAATACCATGAGGAGACCTGCAAATCAAACATAACACAACATATATGGAATTTATGAGTAGGTATTTAACAATACACAAATCCACGACATGGGCACAACCATCCCACTAGAAAGGATCATGTGTATGGATCCATGACATGGACGTAGCCATCTGACTAGAAAGGATCATATGTATGGATCCACGACATGGACACAACCATCTAACTAGAAAGGATCATATGTATGGATCCACGACATGGACGCAACTATCCGACTAGAGAGGATCATGAATACTAAATAACTCCATGCAACCTGGATTTATTAGATGAAATCTAGGGTCTTCATCTCTATCCCAATCTAACCAAAGTAAAAATATAACTATGTGAATCAATGTGTTGGAGTTGAACATGGTAGAAACCACCTGATTATCAGTCAATGATGTAAACTGTTAACCGGTATGAGAGAAACCACCAATAGTGACAATGGCTCTCAAGGTAACTGAAGTTCAACACACATAGTATCATCTGATCGAGGGAAAATGATCGTTGAATGTGAAGAACCTGCCATTGAGGCATGCAAGCCCCAAGGTACTAAAAGAGAGTTTCTAGATCATCTTCCTGGATAATGAGATGAAGTTGACATGAAGTGATTTGTTGAAGGAGGGCCATTCGACACGAAACAAATGATTTTGTAATTTTGGTGAGAGTGATTCAGGATTGTAGCAAAGAAGGTAAAATGGGGTGTAACAGGTTTGTATTTACAAACGAAACTTCTCTTGAACATATCCATGACATGACTTCGAAGTTTGGCAACATTTGAATAAAAAATGGGATCAATGGTCACAATGATGATAGGTAATGATCAGATGGGAGGCAAATGGATTTCCCAAAACCCAGTAAGGAAAGTGACGAAGTGAGTATAACCCAAACCCAACATGATATACAGATAAGTGCCATGTTCAAGAGAAACATGTTTCCTTTATATAAAATACAAGATATATGTTTACTTCCATTCTCCCCCCCGGCTATTTCTTGCGAGTACCTCTTTATTTTTAATCTCAATATTGAGAGGATACCATATGCTTGTCATATAAGTTCATCCTTCGGATGAATCCATTCTAGTATTTTTAACGATCCCTAGGAAGGAGTAGCTCGGTCTCATCATAGTGACAAGCCCTTCGTCGTTTTAGTTTTACAAGTCTGACATAAGCATACCTTGACATATTTTTCATGTTTAGAGGGTTTGAAAAAGAGGCAAAAAGAAAACTTTAGAGGTCCCTTTTCATAGATAGTCTCTCGAATCCGAAAAGGTAGAAAGAAATATTCAAGAGAACCTCCTAGCCATATTGACCAAGGTATTCCTTTTTCATACAATAGTCTCTCTTAGTTCGGAAAACGGTTAAACTTATACTAAGTAGGCATCTTTTCATTTACTTTTACGAGTTCGAAAATACAAGTGCTCAAAAATATTTTCATATTATTAGAGTCTGAGGAGAGATGAAACAGGACTCCTCTTAGAGGAACGAGTGGTATAAAAGGATAAAATCTGGTTCTAATGATGATGGAACTATTAAAAATATGTAAAGGTCAAGAGGCTGGTTAATACTACCACTCATCGCAGATGTTCCTTAGGTAAGAGTAAAAAAACTCAGTAAAAGCGTAATGTCAACTAAAGAGATGGTGATGATGGAATGAAAAAACCAAAGTGCATCTTGCAAAAATAGGATGATAAAAATGGCAATCACGAGAGGTAAGATGAAAATGGTTTCATTTTTACACAAGCTCACAGATTCCCTAATGGTTGTCTAGTTACTCTTTTAAAAGCTAACATATTCTGGGTAATGGGCACAAGTTGCAGAGAACCTAAAGCTTTCCAAGTAGTTGAAGACATAATACTAATAGACGTGCCTTCATATATGATTGTGTTAGGTACGGGTATAATATAAGCATGTACTATGATTGGAAAAGGCACATAAGGAGGAAGATGATATCCTGCCAATTGACTCCAATCAAAGAAAGTGACTAAACTACTTGGAGAGGGTTCCATCAAAATGGGAGGACTACCCTCTTTCATTATGGGAACATTAGGATCACCCCCTTGTACTATGGGAATAGGAGGATCGCCCTGAGTATCGTGGGAATAAGAGGATCACCCTCTAATTCTTTGGAATCTAAAGAAACTATAAGAACTTGAGCAGTATGAACTTCACTCTCTACAAGATAAATATGATCAATCGAAATCAGAATCAGGTCAACCACTTTCTTGACCAATGGTTAGTTGGGAACATACTCATTGGATTCACTTTGAGAGAGAGAGGAATTGACCAGAGACGAGCTCTGATCAGTCACTTGATTAACTAGTGGAGGATCAAGGGAAAGCTTCCTATAACCAGTTGGAAGATGATGTTGAGAAGCGATAAGGTTATCCAATAATTTTGAGGCCTCATCCATATAAGGAAAAAGTTGAATAAGATGATTCCATTCACGTAACTGAGAAGGAAATTTGACTTTTCCCTTTTTTCCATGGGATTTACTGTCACTAGTTGAATATTTATCACCAGCATGATCTCTAGAGGCTGATGACGAAGGTTTTTGGAACCTGTGGACCACACTTCTAATACCTTCGGAATACCAGGAAAATCTTTAATAAGGTGGTCACCCTTACATAGCATGCAAGGGAATTTCACTTTTCAAGGCTGATTAGAATATTTTTTAACATCGGCTGCATCGGTAAAAATGTTTGCTTGGTTGGCCCTTTATTTATTTTTCTTCTTCTTAATATTCCTTTTCTTCTTCTTCTTATCCACCTGGTTAATACCTTGCAATATTTCACCAGACGAAGAGGAAGAAGAGGAAGAAGACCGAACAGGCGAAGAAGGCAAAGAGTCAACTTTAGGATCAACCGAAGGATGATATTGTTTAGGTGGAGGAGAGCCTCATTGAGGAGTAGTTTGGACATTCAGAACTATAGGGGTAAAAATTAACCAAAATGGAAAACCAATGGTAAACTTGAGACAGGACAACATTGCCATATAAGGAGCACCAACATTTCCAAAATAAGGAAAAGGACCAAGATTCCTGTCAGAGGGGTTTCCTTGGTTGGTGAACTCAAGAATTGTTGCCATTAGTTTCAATCTAAGATCTAGTAAGGAATATTTCCAAGGAAGGATGATTTCCGAGGTCAATTAATTGATTTAAGAACTTGACAAAAACAAATCAAAAGAGGGGTAACTATGCACAAAGGTTTTCCAAGAAACTGTGAACTGCAATATACACCTTGGCGAATCAAGGACTTAATGTACGACAACCAGTCTCCCCTAATGTTGTGTTCAGTGTATCAGAGTATACAAGGCGACAGACTCAGTTACCTATGGATGGATAACAAGCTATATGGGGCTCCCAAAATATATGCAACGGTACGTGGGAGTACAGTTCGTAGTAGGGATTTCTAATGCGTAACCGTTCAATGAGAGAATTCCCATATACTTACCATGCATGGAGCGCCTCCTATATAACTAAAAGTACTGGAGAACGATCCTATACACTTCCGTACGTGGAATGAGATTTCATCCCCAGGATACAATGCTAGAAAATAATGACAACTCCTACGTTTAACAACGCTAGAACATGTCTCTAGCCTAGACCTCTAAATGTTTTCGTTAATGACAAATGCTCCCTAGGTTAATTGAGGTAAATTTTAAGTTGATCTTCAATTAAGTTTCAGTTTTAAGGCTCAAAATGATGTCACCTGAACACCTATGATGCAAATATCATGAGAAAATGATTCTTTCCATTTTGATGAAAGATAATCTATTAAGGGAAGAGATTCAAACAATGATGAAACAATGAAGAATGCAACAAACAAATCTTTCCTAACTAGATCTTTCACTTTAACTTTCCAAATACAACCACCAAAAGTGAAATTATTTCAATTTTTCTTTCAATGAATGAGAATGCACTTGATGCACTTTTAGCTTTTAATCACTAAACAATATAATCTATGTCCAATGATAAATCTCAAAAACTGACTTTTCAATGCAATGTGATCTAATGCACTTTACGAAAAGTAAATTATGAGATGAAAACTAAATGAATGAAAAATCAATTTCTTTATGGTCTCAAAAGAACTAATAATTCTCAAAAAACTTCAAATCAATATTCCTTCCAAACATACAAGCATCAAACAAAAATCTTAATTGGCTCAAAGAATCAAAGACTCAAGCAAAATTTACTTTCAGCACTTCAAATGATGGGAGGTACTTTTTCACACCACAAAGGAACTAACACAAATCAAAGAAAATTCAATGCACAAAGAGTAGGAGGATGACCTCAGAGGTCAAGATACACTAGGATTTTTAGCAGAAACCCTAAATTTTCTCAATTTTAAGGATCAACACTACTTTACATAGAAAATATGCGCTGACAGAGTCATCAACGTTACTTTACATAGAAAAATCTGTGCTGGAAACACTACTTTACACAACAAAATCCGTGTTGGACGAGAAAATGGACAACCCGGGAAGATAATGGAAGACAAGGTTTCCAGTGCAACTATACTTGGAAAATTTAGCGCTGCTAACGTGACTGTAACTGATAAAAATGCCCTGAGTGAGGAAATATTAGGAAAAGAAAGTAGATCTTGAGAAAAACCATATACTTGATACTTGAAATGACTGAATACTCAGAGTACAAACTCAAAGGCAATCAAAACCAAGGATCATTGAAAGGTGGCCAAACTAATCAAAAAGGCCAAATGAAAAAGGAGGTTTGAAAGAGCTATAGGCCTCCCCAGTGGAGTCACTTTTTGTTATCTAGGCAATCCCTTCTACAGATAGAAGTAATCCCTCTAGTCCAATGACAGAATCTTGTAACAACTGAAACAAAGACATGCAAAAATCTCCTAGCTTGAATAAGAATCACATGAGAGAGGAAAGATGGCCTACCTCACTCCTATGCAGTCACTTTTTGATGTCGATCTCAATCTCCTCACTTGTATTCTCGATCCTCACTATTCTGTTGCGAACGAATACCTGCAAGAGAGATCAAACAAATATAACAAAGCAAAAACATAGAATATGCATTCTAATGTAAACTATATGACAGATCAAGGGGCATCATACTAAGCAAGTAGTCATTTACACGCTTATGGAAAGTAAACATGCATTGTATTAATAATAAATAGAAGAGGGAAGCATACAACCACTGCCTTGATGTTGGAAGCCTCCTTCGGGATGGGTTTCCAAGTCTAAGCCAAGATTTCTCAAGCTCTCCTTTTTCCTTCACAAATTGGCAGCACTTCGGCACAATTTGGTAGCAACATGACCAATCTACTCTGAACAACCATTTGAGGGTGTAAGGGAATTAATTTATAGGGAAGGAGAGGGAGTAAGGGATCCACAGAAGGGGGAAGAAGATCCACATCTTAAGGGGAATATCCCTAAAGGTAGGATCAAGGACTCAAAATGGGAGAACTCGACCATATCCTTATTCAACAATAACCAGCTCATCGTTCTCGAGGCTTCTAATAAGAGAAGATTTTGCTCCATTTTCAGAGAAATTGCTTGAAGAGTGCCATCGCAGGTTTTCTTATCAAAAGTCACGCTGCCAGTGCTAGTCAATAGTTAGACCAAAGGGTATGATCCAGGTGGATGTTGGTGTCTACTCACCTACCCCACTTGGACCCCACAAATTTCTATTTCAGTGTTTCAATTTCCTTAATTGTAGCATAATTTACTATTTTTGGTAGTTTTACTAGTCCTGAACTTCCGGAGTCGTTTTGAGGCCCTAAACGACGATTTTTTGGGAAAACCAATAGCAACATGGGTCATGGACCATTTTTTCTCACTCAAAAGTTGTAGTTCTCAGATAGGTGTTTCTAACGAGGTATTGTGCATGTCAAATGAAGATCGTATGCCAAAGTTATGACCCCAAGAAGTTGATGTACCAATTTACCCAAACAGGGCCCATAGTTTGGTGCTTCATCTCCCAGGGTTAATTTTTTGGATGTTTAGGGTTTTCCATTGTTTCTCAACAATAAATAGGCCTTCGAGCCTCATTGTAACATAGTTTAGAGGCATGTAGCCACCACATCTCTTCTCAGAGATAAGCTACCATTGCCCGAGCTAGTTTATTTCCATTTCTGTTTGT
>APFE031223744.1:30702-60130 GCA_000404065.3 Pinus taeda
TTATATTTTTATTTATTTACCATACTTTTTGAGTAAGTATAAAAAAATGTTTTATTTATTTACCATACCTCCACTTTACTTATATTTTTATTTGTTTAAACCCTTGCATGTATATAAGGTGACTTATGGAGTAAACATAAAAAATATTTTATTTATTTACCATACCTCTCATTTATTTATATTTTTTTTAATTTACCATGTACCTCTTTTATAAATATGGTATTTGGCCCATAGGATTCACTTAAATAAAACCTACTCTTGAAAATTAGGGCGAATGGAATGTTGTAACTCCTAATTTCAAGGGCTAAATTTACCTTTTTTATCCTCTCCCTTAAAATAAGGTGGGCTATTTGAGGCAATTTGTAAAAATGTACTATGATACAAAATATTCGCCCAGTAAAAATTTAAAACCCCTTAATTTCGGCTAAGGGCGAACATTCACCCCTAAAATTTTCCATGATCAACATTGGGTGCCATGCAAGTTTTAGGTGGGTGACAAAGTTTGGTTGCATTTGCAAAAAGAACACCTTACTGGAGCCTATCAGAAACTCAGACCACTCCGATATGGTCCTTACACCATTACCAAGGCTATGGGAAACAATGCATTTGAGCTCATCATTCCCCCATTCCTTGGCCTACACCAAGTGTTTAATGTGGACCGCCTTCGGCCATACTTTCCACCATTACTAGACACATCCGACATTGCAGAATAGCTCACACCCACAGAGTTAAATCCAAATTGCATGGAACAAGCTACAACTGATCAGATCATGGACACACAAATGAAGCACACTCGCCAGCAGAATATCCATCTGTATTGAGTTTTCAAAGCATGCCAACTCCTTCACTAGGGCAAGTGGCTCACCAGGGACCAAATTCAGCAGAAGTTCCCTCATCTCATGGAGGAACTCAACGCAATGGGGACCATTGCTTCCTAGGGTGGGAGGGATGATCTAGGTGGATATTGGTGGCTACCTGCCAATTCCACATGGACACCCACCATTGCTTCTTTTAGTTTTTCAGTTTCCTTAATTGTAGCATAGTTTACTATTTTTAGCAGTTTTTCGGGTCCTAAACTTTCGGAGCCGTTCTGAGGCCCTAAACGATGTTTTCTTAGAAATATACCACCAGCAATTAACTGTTTAAAATCGTATTTTCCGTCATAGTCGTCAGCGAGATATTTCCAACAGGCTATCATGTGCCTTAAACAAAGATAATATGACCAAGTTGCGACCTCGGGAAGTTGGCTGTCCAACTCACCCCAATGGGGCCTAAAAAATCTTGGTGTTACATTTCCTTGGGTTAGGGTTTTGGTTGTTTAGGGTTTGCTCTTATTGTTCAATAATAAAAAAGGCCCTTGAGCCTCATTGTAAGGCAGTTCAGAGGCATGTAGTCGCCACATCTCTTCTCATAGATAAGCCACCATCACCCTAGCTGGTTTATTTCCATTCATGTTTGTATGCATATTTCAGTATTTTACATTAATGAAATGAAGTATTATTTCCACTGCATATCTGTGTTTATGGTTATCTCTATAATTTGTTGCATTCTTGTTTAAATCTGGATCAAAAGGCTCCCATAATCCCTTGGTAGGTTGACGAGCCTCCAAAAATTCGCCCTTAATTGCTTCTCCCAGCTACAGAGTCTCCTAGATTCCCTTGGTAGGTTGACGAGGCTGCTAACTCTCACCCTGAACTGGTGCTCCCAGCCGCAGAGGCTCCTAGATTCACTTGGCGGGTTGAAGAGCCTCCAAACTCTTTGCTTGGACCCCTGTTGTTAGTTATAAGGGCTCCCAGATTCCATTGGCAAGTTTATAAGCCTCCAATCTCTTATCTTGTATGGCTCCTGCGAGCTGCAGAGGCTCCATATGCCCTTGGCGGGTTGACGAGCCTCCAAACCTTCGCCTTGGACAACTGCTAGCAGATTCTCTTGGTAGGTTGATGAGCCTCTAAACTATCAGCTTGAACTATTACCCCTAGCTCTAGAGGCTCCCATATTCCCTTGGCAGGTTGATGAGCCTCCAAACTCTCGGCTTGGATGGTGTTATCAATTGCAGAGGCTCCCAAATTCCCTTGGCAGCTTGACAAGCCTCCAAAATCTCAGCTTATATGGATGCTCCCAACTACAAAGGCTCCCAAATTACCTTGGTTGGTTGACGAGCCTCCAAACATTCCGCTGGAATGGTTGTTTCCATATGCAAAGGCTACAAGATTCCATCACTAACTTTACCATCCTCCAAACTCTTTCCTTTTGTAGCTTCTCTGACTTACATACCCTCCCAGATTCCTTTGGAAAATTGACGGGCCTCCAAACTTTTAACTTGTTCGACAACTTCCATCTGTAGATTCTCCCAAACTTCCTAGGAAACTTCACGAACCTCGAGACGATTGGCTTGTCCAACTCTAATTTGTAGAGGCTCCCAAACTCCTTTGGCAACTTATCGAACCTTCAAGATGTCGAAATTAAGGATTGTAGTGGTCTAGTGGAGGTTATGCCATTTCCAACAATCTTGATGACCCTAAAGTTGGAGGGTTGTGGTGCATTGAGGAAAGTAGGAGGGCTTTCTAGTCTTTCAAATCTTAAAACGTTGAACACTAGCTAGTGCATAGAATTGGAAGAGCTACCAAGTATTGAAACCTTGTAATCTTTGGAGGACTTGTGTGTATTTAATTGTGTCAAGTTAAAGAGATTACAGGGGTTAGAGCATTTGACAAAGCTTCGAAACTGAATATTAATCTGTGCATGACACTGGAAAAACTACCAGGTTTTGAAACATTGGTGTCTTTGGAAGAGTTGTCTGCATTTAATTGTGTCAAGCTGAAGAGAATACATGGGTTGGAACAACAGAAAAATCTCAAAAAAATGAACATTAGTGGCTGCATAGAATTGGAGGAGTTATTAAGTGTTGAAAGATTGGTATCTTTGAGCAAGTTGTGTGCATTTAATTGTGTCATTTTGAAAAACATACAGGGGTTGGAGGCGCTGAAAGAGCTTCAAACGCTGAACATTAACGATTGCATGTAATTGGAGTCACTGCCAAGTATTGGAACATTGGTTTCTTTGTGGGAGTTGTGGGCATTTAATTGTGTCAAGCTTAAGAGCATCTAGGGCTTAGAGCATTTGACAAAGCTTCAAAGGTTGAAAATTGTCCACTACATGGAATTGGAGGAACTAACATGTATTGAAACATTGGTATATCTAGTGCGGTTGGATACACGTAAATGTGGCAAGCTGAAAAACATACAGGGGTTTGCACAGTTGAGAGAGCTTCAATTACTAGATGTTAGGGAGTTCTCTGAGTTAAATGACCTGCCAGGTCTTGAACATCTGATCTTGTTGAACATGCTTTATAGCTCTGGATGTCGAAAATTGCGGTGGGATGGCGGGGTAGTAGAGGAATTGCACCAAAGATTGAAGCCTTCATAATCTAAAAATATGAAGTATTATGGTGGCAACACCTCATACTCCCAATAATGGCCATTGCCAAAGTTTGAGAGAAAGCTCTGTCATGACGTATATCTTCATGTTAGAAGTGGCCTATATGATCCAATCATAACAACTAATATTTACAAATCTATCAAATCATAAATATGCAAAACAATATATACTTATCGTTAAATTAAAATATATACATTATCCAACAATAAACATATACTACCCCACATATTAATGACGGGTAAATATGCCTTGCTCTCCGATCACTGCTATTAATTCAAATTATGTTAATGTGGACCCTCAGTATATTTTTTAATAGATGAAATAAGTCGATCCCTAAATTCTTTTGTATAGTTGTCGACGTCTTGAAGAATCCCACGACGGAGGATTGTACTTTTGGCTATCTATCGACACGTTTAAATCATTTAAAATATGAATTTATTTGTGCAACATATAATAATACACCATTATTTTTATTTTTTATTACAATTTGAATCACTGATTCTTGTTTTAATATTAATTTGAGTGTACTGCATTTCTATATTCTCATCAAAATTTTAAATTCAAAGTTTAGTTAAAAAATTTGTTGTTAAATATTTACATTATTGATTAAAAATATTTTAACGCCAATACAAAACATCTTAACCCAAAGACATAAAACACTTAATGCAAATATACCCCACTTTGAAATAATATTATGAATTCATTTTAAAAAAAATGTTTTTTTTAAATATTTTTTCAATGTAAAAATCACATCCGGTTAAATTAATTGTAATTATGTAATTATATGTATTGACTAGTTTTTTTTTTTAGACTATGGTTAATGGACACCTTGGTCAATGGGTGGCGCTACGTCCACGGAAAAATCTGGTTTTATCTACCTCGAAGGACGGCCCCTAAGGGCCTCAAAGAGATTGGACCCTGTGACTTCCCGATAGCGAGGCACTGATTTTGACAAACTGAGCTAACCCTTGGGGCTATGTATTGACTAGTTATATTTATGTTGTAAGGCGTTTTATTTTGAAATGAACTTCTTTATGTGCCATGGTGTATTGTTTTACGTAATTGATTTGGTGTGTTAGACGATTGAAAAAATTCCAAGGACCAGATGATGAAAGGCAGTTGTATGTTCATAATGACCCACAATGCTGTGTACACCGATTCCCCTTTTCTGGCGATTTCTCTTTCTTATTCTAGAGTGGCTTATTTCTTGGTGATGGTGGTGAGCGGGACTAATCCCTTGCCCTTGATTCTTCGTTTACGCGATGCTACAATTCGAGGGACGACTGTGGAGTGCCAATGTGATAAGAAGTCACTCAAAGCTCTCAAAGGTCGTACTCTGTTCTTGTATTTTAGTTCTGCTTATTCAAATCTCTTCCGAAAGAATAGCAATCAAACATAAGACTTCAAGAACATGAACTTCAATAAGAGTCACACTTTCTTACCTGTGCGCAACAGGTCATTCTGGCACTTTCTTGATTTTCTGCAACATTAGACTCACTTTTTCTTAAACTCTCTTTCTTGATTTCCAAATTTGATTCCTTTCTCTAATGCTTTTATTTTTTCCCTGAATTGAATGTGTTTATTTACAGAATATCATCACCCTGAGCAGATTAAGAACAATGGGCCGAGGATTTGGGGACGGTCATGAAATAAATAAAATCTAAATAAATATGGTCAAGACTATCCCATGTTTTGTATTTCTCTCCATATTTTTTTGCAAGGTGCATGGAGTTTGACGTTGGTTTTGGTGAAAAAATATTTAGAGATTGTCGTCACTCCTATTGGAAGGACACATAGTTTACTTAGATTCCTAAAACTTATACCACACCCTAAAATGCGTCGTCTACTTATACCACACCCTAAAATGCATCGTCCGCAAGGCGTTGACAAATGAAATTTTGTTTGAAAATTGGCTCAGTCTCACAATTTGATGTTTTTGTCTTTTTATATTAGGTGGAATCTCATCCTAAAATTTCTTGGCCAGATCTAAAAGTTTTAGCAGGTTCCTCAACTATAATTATTTAAACTATTTGTTTAAATGTATGAAATGAATGATTTAGTAAATTGAACAATTTTGGATACTTAAGTTCTATAAATTATATAATTAAATTTAAAAAACATTGCAAATTCTAAATGGAATTAGAAACACATCTATATAGAATTATCACTTTAAATTGAATTATATTTAAGGACTAAGTTTATCTTTATACATTGATATTATATTAAACATTACGTATATTTTTATACGTTGAAATTGTAAAGATGGATTGAAAGTAGGTAAGTATGGCTGACACACTGACATGGTTCTTATATCTTCTTGCTTTAGGGGATTTCTGGTCTATCTTTCTTTAATGGCTGGCTGGCTTTTTCAGAGCAGAGGTTTTGACTTCACCCGCTGACTCAGCTTATACAGCACCCTGCCTGCCTGATTGGGTGGAAGGAATCACTTGAAATGCAGGGAATCAACTATTTGGGTAAATAAAAGACGAGTTTGGGAAACCAGATGCGCATATGACTTGGACCTCGTCCAAACCAATCTTTTTTCTAAAATGTGTGTTTCAAAGTTGTAAAGATGGCCGATAATTCGAGATTTGAATCTTTTATAGACTAAAAGCAAGTTAAGATGAATCAAAATTAATCATTTATGTGTGGGTTTATCTTTCAAATAATTTAGAAGTCATAGTCGCTTATCCTCGAGAACTAGTCTCATGAAAACGAGTCATGAAAACAAGTCAACCATTGACAGAGTTTGGCCATGAGGGTTTTGGCATATTAAGAAGTCATAGTCGAGGATCGCTTATCCTCGAGAACTAGTCTCATGAAAACGAGTCATGAAAACAAGTCAACCATTGACAGAGTTTGGCCATGAGGGTTTTGGCATATTAAGAAATTTATTTGAGTCAATAGACCATTGACAGAGTTTGACCATGAGGCTTTTGGCATATTAAGAAATTTATTTGAGTCAATCATTGAGAGGGTTTGGCCATGAGGGTTTTGACATATTACGAAAGTTAGTTGATTAAGAGGGTTTGTCCCATGAAGATTTTGCAACATTATTAATATTTATACAGTCAAATGTATGAGAAGAATCATTCAATTTGTTTTTTATCTCATTCATTTTGTTGAGGTTTTGTACCATGAAGAAATTTGTCAAAATCAGATTTTTGAAAATGCATGTATGGAAATCTTAAGCAGTGAACCATTTCATGATGACGATCATTTGTTGTGATCAAGAAGTTTTTTTACTGGATTCTTGTGATAATGAAAATAAAATTGTTCCTATTGAAGCACCTAAACAGTTAATCGTTATATCTAAAACACACGAGCAACCAAATATACTAGAAGTGGGTATGGCATTTGAAGTTTTTCATGATCATTTAGAACCCTGTCCTTCACATGATAGAAATGAAGATTTTCCCAAGCATATTATCGGGTTTTCCATTTTCAAATGTTTATGAGGCTTTAGTAAAGAGATTGAAGACATTGAACAACAAGAGGAGGTCCACCATGTTTTGGAAGATCCGTTTGCAAATATATTGAAATTGTCAGTGAAGAACAAGTTTTCTTTCTTTACAAACAAAAAGATTGGATTCAATTTTTAGTTGGGGTTGTCATTACCAAAAAAATTTCCTTTGACGAAAGTGAGAGGAGAAATAAATCAAACGACCATTTACTTGGTTGGTTACATAATTTGTAAAATTTGCATTACTTGATTGAACAATGGTTTTTAGTTATTAGTGTAGGTGTGATAAATAAACTCAGCACTCTAAGCTTCCCTTCCAAAAGTGCGTGTTTTCAAATTTTAGTAGTGAATTTTTTAACATTCAATTTGCAGTAGTGTACAACATTATTTTCAGTTTGGTTTTTAGTTGTAAAATGTACAGGTTACAAAGGTCAGTTAGCAGGTCTCAAGGTTCTAAATAGCCCAATGGATCAGGCACGTGGTCAACGTGTTCTTTAATACCTCCTGGGGACATAGAATCCCCATTGGAGCTAGCTATTATCACTAGGTATGTATCTTCAAAAATGATCCAAACTTTTTGAAGTGAATTTGACTGTTTCATTTTATTGAAATGTTTTAATTATTATTTTGATGGAAGAGGGACAGGAAAAGAGCTAAATGTGGGAAGAAATAAAAAATATTTGTTTGAAAAAAGTGGCATAACGTTTTAGAACATATCAACATGTTTATTAAACAATCCTTATAATCCAAACCAAAATTTGCAGCCAATCACATCAAGTTTATCGAAGATAAATGGTGCTACAAAAATTGTAGTGCTGACAAGATTACTCTGTTTCTAAATAGTTGGTGATGAATTTTTGAAAAATAAAAGGAGATTTTTAGAGGGAATTGACAAATTAATTAAGAAATTTCATGGTTTTTACATATTTGTCACAGTTTGGGAGATACAAATGAATCTTTGCATCTTATTTTTCCAAGTTTTGTAATTATGTTTTATCCCTTTTTAGTTATCATGTTTAAAAAAATATTCCAAGCAGGTGGTGGTTAATTTTAAAAAACTAAAAGAGGTATTTTTTGGGAATGGGCTGATTTAAAAAACCCTCTTTCTGATATTACTCAGACATCATGGTTTGGAAAATAAATAGGAATATTTGAGGCCTATTTTTCAATATTTTGTAATTGTGTTTTTTCATGTTTTAGACATTGTTTTCAAAGGCAGTTTCATAACATAAGGGGATGAATTTAAGAAAAAGAGAGAGGTTTATGTTGGTAATATACTAATTTACAAATACCTCTCTCCGTGTTTCAATATCTGTCAGGATTTTAGATATTCGAATGGATCTTTGGGGTCTATTTTTCATTGTTTTCAAAATTATTTTCCTATAAAAATGCCAAGTCAATCGCTGAAGGCCAGCTCCTCAGTGCGACTTGGGGATCAGATATTGTCTCCTCCTTGATTATTTCAAACAACAAACTAATGATGGGTAATGAGGTTTTCAGATCCATTTCTTTTTAATCTTGATGCTTATTGTAAATAAGACTTTCCACAACTTATGGATATGCAACCTATGTAGTGTTTCTATAAATTAAATGTAAAAGGAGGATGAAAGGTTGGGATCTAGAACAAAGCAATATTTTTGTTGTGTTCGCTAAATTACTTATCTTTTTCAAGTGCCAAGAAGACTAGAATATTATGATCATTGATACAAAGATTCTTGTGATGGTGTACTCAGTCTGTTCTCTTCTGTGGTAGTTTTCCTTTTTATGTGCTACTAATTTATCTTTTATATTATAATGTTTAAATGATATTATGTGAAAACATTCATTAGCATAATTCTCTCTTTCTGTTGTAGCAGCTACAAACACCCTCCAAAAATTTTCCTTAGCTTCATTTTGGAGCCTCCATCATCAAAATTTTAGTAGCTATCCTACATTGATCAAGAACGTGTGTTTCATTTGATTCTATCTTTTGCTTAATAGCTTGTCTTCACTTACTTGTTCTGTCAACTATCCACAAGCTGACCTAACACTTGGTTCACATCCCGCCTTTGTCCTATCTCGGAAAAGTACATAGTCCTGGAGGAAAGTCTATCTTCCCCTCATGAATTACATAGACAAGTCCAGTAGTTTCCCTACACTCAGAAATTACACAGAGCATGCCAACAACTTTTCTCTGGAAAATTGCATAGAGCAAGCCAACTACCTTGCTCCCAAAAATTGTGCTGAGCAGGTAGCCTAGCCTTTCTTTGGAAAATTGTGCATACCATCCCGATAGTGAGATGAGGCTCAAAACTACACTAACCCAACAAGAAACCAACCTTGCTCTGAGAAACTACACAAAACTAAGAAACAACTTGAGCCACTCAGCCGATAAACAATGCAGAAGATTTCCCTTAGTGATTGTCCATTGCATGTGCTCGTAGGTTGCCTAGTTCCATCCAAAACTATGCAATCCTTCCTTGCATGCATGGTAGCTTTTCCCAAAAAAGGAAAAAGAAAAAAGAGAAAAATCATCTGTAGATTTTAGAGATCTATTTTTAGCAGTGGGTGTTACATGCAAAGTCAATTTTAGAAACTTCCCGCCAAGTGTTGCTTTTTCATAGATTTGTGGCATGCGCATCATAAACCTTAAGTCTATGAAATCTATTTAATGGACACTTCAGAGCTCATTCTTCACATTCAACCTCGGATCTCTGGCATTGCTGAGGCAACTAGGAAGCTTTGGCATAGTCGACACATCTTTTCTGAGTAAGTTTTGCTATGCATGTCTTTTATTGGTTTTTCTGTCTCTTTTTATTTCTCGGCTTGTGTGAGTCTTATTTTTCTTGTTTTACTAAACCATTATTGGTGTTTCAATGTATTTTAACTTGTAGAAGTTTTGTTTCATGTTTTGCATTGCATTTCCCTAATGTCGAATGCATGACCCTATTTTTGCACTGACAGTTGTTGTTGTGCTGACTCTCTTCATGAGCTTCTTTATTTTTCCGTTTAACCTATTTCCACACTTGCTTGGATTTCATGCATGTCTACTCACTCAGATCTGCACTAGCTTTACCCACACACACTCAATCCTTCTCATTTTCAGGTTTCCCTTGGGCAGATCTGGGCTGCCTTGGCCCAAATCTTTCTTCTCCTAGCATGCACTATGCATTTCTTGAAGTCAAGGCTCTGCCTTGACTCCTGGAATTACGTGAAAGCTACCTGCCATTGGCCCCATCTATGCCCTACACAGTTCTGGGAGACAGTGCCCAGTCCTGCCACTGAGACTACGCATTATGTAGTTCCAACCAGCAACCCAGCTAAACACAATTGTGCATTGTGCAGTTTCAGTCAATAGTCATCCTCTTTGGACTACGCTTTGTGCAATTCCAGTCAGAAGTAGGCCTTATTGGTAGCTAGGACTATGCAATGCATAGTTCCAGCTGACAGTCTCCAAGCCTCCGAAAGTCAAAGATGCGCAATCTTGCCCAACAGTCACCCAATTTGTTGCATGATCGATTTGTGAGTTGCTTTATGTTTTCAACTGACATTGGCTTGCCGTGAGTGTCTTCTCTATCTACAGGTACAAGAGGTTTTAGAACATCTTCTCAACAACACAGGAAACATCAACTCAAAGAGAGCTGGATGAAAAGACACAGTTGAAAGAAGTACAAGAGATGCAGTTGAAAAGGTGGCTATGAGCTTGCCCATTTTTTCACACACACACAACTATTCATTGAGAAATATATCATGATTGTTGAATTTCCATGACCTTGGGTCTAGGTTAGAGTCTTAAGATCACTGATGCTAGCAAACCAAGAATCTTAACCATAAACTATTTTTCACGGTGGAAATGTAAAGCAGTTAATCATATATGCAAAATATACATAGTTTTAAACAAAAATGTACTATAATGTACAATCACCAATCTTCATTATATTAATCCAAATATGATAAATAAAACAGTCTATGGTTACAAGATACAATGATAAACTTTGTTGCACAACCTCTATGTTGTATCTTGTCCTATCGGTCCTTCTCTCCCATACTATTCATTAGTAGTGACTTAGTCCATCAA
The DNA here is from genome assembly GCA_000404065.3 of Pinus taeda. Lineage (NCBI taxonomy): Eukaryota > Viridiplantae > Streptophyta > Pinopsida > Pinales > Pinaceae > Pinus > Pinus taeda. The sequence continues at coordinate 41,661 of APFE031223744.1, forward strand.
GGCATCTACACATCGAGACTCCATGAGGGATTCCTCCTATCACTGCTACAAGTCACGTCGGCTACAATGAACATGGGCTCATCAACTGCTCTCTGGGTAGGCCTAATTCCCAGCTCAAATCTGCCTATCTAGCAGTCACTTTAGTCCATCAAAGTGTTGCACAGAAGGCTACAATCCTTCACCCAAACACACACCAACAACATCCTTCTTGTCTTCTACTCTAGGGATACTTTGGGTAGCCAACACACTATGCTATAATCAGATCTAAGGCACCCAATCCAATAATTGCCGATTTTTCTCTTAGGAGAAAATTTCACCACCACGAAATTTCATACACATGGCACCAACAGGATGAAATGTAAACTGATCCAAACTAGTCAACAAACTGTGACCCAACATATGCCAATGCTGCTCTCCAAGTCCATTGTTCGTGTTGCCCCTAATTAGGGCTTTGTCCACATTGCGACCTACCACAGTCCTTGCTATTACCTAACAACCCACCCAATAGCCTCTCCTTGCATCGCTTTTGCCTCCAAACAGACCTAAGAAGGCTTATCTCTACCTCATCCCTCTACAGAGTTTCCTTGACCTCCCTTCCAACAAATTTTCCCTCTAAACAGATCCCTGAATCAACCCTTAAACACCCTCACTGTCTAGTCTTCTTGTTGCGACTAAGTTTAGAATTAATCCCTCTTTCAATGAGCTCTTTTGTATGTATATGTGTTGCACACAAAATAGATGCTTAAAATGACTCAATACGCTTCATATTTATACACATATGAAGGCTCAACGTCACATTTGAAGTGACACTTATCAAGTCATCCTACTTGACAATTAATTAATGATGTCAACTTAAAAAATTCATATCTCTCTAACCAAAGCTCAGATTCAGACAATTTTTTATGCATTGTAATGTCTTTCCGAGCACTATCATTCTCATCCATCACATTTCATGAAGCCATCATTTTTTTCCTCAAAACAGGATGGGTGCCAAATCCCCACACTTGGGTTCCAAGCCAACAAGATTCCCTTTTGTTTCTTTATCCTCCAAACCTTGAATCCTACGGCTTGGAGTACCTCCCAAGCTACATAAATCAACACTCCCTCTTAGCGAGGGATGTACTTCCAAGACTAGGAAGTATCTTGTCATCATCATGACTTCTCATAAGACTTTCCAAACTCTTGGTGCTCACAATCACAACAATCCTTGTATGGTGAACTATGCCCTTCTCAGAAGTGTCGCTGTCACTCCCAGAAGTATCCTTCATCTTCTTCTTATTCTATAAAGTCTTCAAATATTTCCATGATTCCTTCTTGGAAATTGTAGGAGCACATTTTCTCACCACTGACCACACGCTCTTCTTGGGTTGCAGAGTATCCCTCTAAATTTACAAGCTCCCTCTCGAGATAGACTCCTTTTGAGTCTCTAGAACTTGGATCTTCACGGAAAAATGTACCTTCTTCTCATGAACCTGTGCCTTCTCCTCTGAAGCCTCCACCTGCACCTGCACTTACTCCTTCTTCTCTAAAACCTACACTTGTCCCTGCTTCTTTCCATGATCCTCAGGCTTGGTTGTCAACCTGTGGATCACATGCTCTCTAACTTCGAGTAGAATCCCATCAAACTTAGAGCTTTTGAGCATGAGTCTTGCCTTTCCATCCTAGAACAAGACCTCAAACCCCTTCTTCTCCATCATTGAGACGAAGAGCACATTATATATGAGTCCTAGTAAAAAAAATACATCCTGGACCTGCATCATATGCCTTGTCTTCATTCTGAATGGCACAACACCCGATCCTCAGATCTCCAACTAAATCTTGTCACCCAACACCATGTCCAACATCGAGCCCCACCTAGCTAGATTCTAAAAAATATATTGTGACCCTGTCATATGCTTCATTGCACCACTATCTACGTACCATCCATCCTCTTTGATAGTACTATGCGAGAAATGATAGATCATAGAAAAATCCTCTTCTTCATCTTCCAATTTAGAAAGCTCATCCATCTCTTCTTTATTGGCAATAAGGGTAGCATGCTTCCCTTTTCTTTTCTCATCATCTCCCTTCTTGTTCTTCGGACATCTCGACAAAACATGACCCATCTCACCACAATTGAAACACTTGAATTTACTCAAGTCCTTCTTTTTCTTACCCTTCATTCGTGATGTAAGTGTCATGTCATCATCTAAACCTTTCTACTTCCACTGAAGATCCTCATCTCTCAAGTCCTCCTGAATGAAGTCATCCCACAACTTATCCTAGTGTGGTAGCTTCTCCTTGGCAATGATTCCTTTAATGAAGGGTTCCCTTTCCTCGATGAACCCTTTGAAGGAAATCCTTACCATATCTTCATCTGAGATAGTCACACTGATGGAAACAAGATCATCCTTGAACTGAGGCAACCTCGTCAGTTACAAGGTCACACTTTCACCCTTTAACATCTTGGTGGACTTCAAATTATCCTCCAATAGCAATACCCAGTTCTTGTTCTTATTCTAGAAAAATTCTTAAGATACATCCACATCCCATGTGTGGTGTTCTTCCTGGACAAATGAGGTATTAGGGCATCCCTCACACCATCTAGGATGATCAGCCTCACCCTCGCATCCAAATCTTATCATATTTCCAGCTCCTTAGGTTCGGTTGGTTTCTTAATCTTTTTCTCAGGAAAATCCCAGATCCTGTTGACCTGTAATATCAGCTTGATCCTTTCCTTTAATGGACTATAGTTGGAAAACCCATCCAACCTGTCGTCATATCAGATAGCTGCCTACAACTTCAACAATGTAGTGAACCCTTCACTCACAATGTAACCAACCCCCTCTGCTGTTGTACTTCATTGCACACAACTCTGATTTACTTACTTCTAAAGTAGCTTAGACACCCTCTAATACCATGTTGAATTTCCATGACCTTGGGTCTAAATTAGAGTCTTAAAATCACTGACACTATCAAACCAATAATCTCAACCATAAACTACTTTTCACAATGGAAATATATAGCAGTAAATCATATATGCACAATATACACAGTTTTAAACAAAATTGTACAACAATGTACAATCACCAATCTTCGTTATATTAATCCAAATCTGATAAATACAATAGTCTATGGTTACAAGATAAAATGACAATATTCGTTGTGCAACTTCTATGCCGTATCTTGTCTTTCCGGTCCTTCGCTCTTGTACTGCTCACTAGTAGTGCCTTAGTCCATCAAGGCATCTACGAATCAAGACTCCAAGAGGGATTCCTCCTATCATTGTTGCAAGTCATGACTGCTACAATGAACATGGGCTCATCAACCGCGCTCTGGGTAGGTCTAACTCCCGAGCTCCAATCTGCCTATCTAGCAATCACTTTTTTCCATCAAAGTGCTACACATAAGGCTGCAATCCTTCACCCAAACATGCACAAACAACTTCCTTCTTGTCTACTACTCTAGGGCTACTTTGGGTAGCAAACACACTATCATATAATCAGATCTAAGGCACCCAATCCAATCAATGTCAATTCTACTCCTAGGAGGACATTTCACCACCACAAAATGTCATCCACATGGCACCAATAGGCTGCAATGTAAACTGATCCAAACTAGTCATCCAACTGTGACCCAACACACACCAATGCTACTCTCCAAGTCTGTTGTTCATGCTACCCCTGGTTAGGGCTTTGTCCATGTTGCAACAACCCTTCAATCCCCATAGCAAAACCTCCTTTTAGATGCGACCTAGGCAAGGTGAGGTTCTCTCATTGTGGGTTTTTGTTCTGGGCACCTTCCAACCCCAAAAACTCCCATGTTGCCCTATTTTGAGGTGGTTAGGGTTGTGGCCTACCATAGTCCTTGATGTTACCTAACATCCCACCCAAATAGCCTCTCCTTACCTCGTTTTTTCCTCAAAGCAGACCTAAAAATACTTACATCTACCTTGGCCCTCTACGAAGTTGCCTCAACCTTTCTTCTAGCAGCTCTGCCCTCTAAATAGATCCCTGAATCAACCCTTAAACACCCTCACTGTCCATTCTTCTTGTTGTGGCTAGGTTTAGAAGTAATCCCTCTTTCAACGAGCTCCTTTGTATGTATATGTGTTGCACACAAAATGGTTGCCTAAAATGACTCAATAGGCTTATATTTATACACATTGAAAGTTCAATGCCACATTTGAAGTGGTACTTATCAAGTCCACCTACTTGAGAATTAACTAATTATGTCAACTTCAAAAATTCATATCTCTCTCACAAAAACTCAGATTCGGGTGATTTTTGATTCCTTGGAATCATCTTTCCAAGCACTATCATCGTCATCCATCATATTCTATGAATCCATCATTTTTTTGCACCAAAACAGGATGGGTGCCAAAACCCCACACTTGGGTTCCAAGCGCACAAGATGCCCTTTTGGAGTTTTTTTCCTCTAAACCCTTAACCCTAGGGCTTGGAGTACCTCCAAAGCTACAAAAATCAACAAAGATCACATGGCAATACATCAATGCTATATTCACAAGCAACTTTGAGGAGAATCTGGAAGACCATCATGTCTATGTCAACATTCATAAGTCAAGATTGTACAAGGTTCCATGCAGGTATCCCACCTTCCCATGTGTGGATGTGACCCACTGGATTGTCTCCTACATTGATCCTAAGACAATGATACGAAGAAGTTTCAGTGGAGTAGAGCTTGTTACCTTTAGGGCAGAGGATTATCAACATATGTATCATTTGTCACAACTGGTAAATAGGATGGATGCATTATTCTACACTCTCAACAACATCACTAACACATGAGACATCTTGAAGCATTGATTAAGGGAGCCATCAAAGTTTAGGATAACACCCAACAATATTTACAAGACAAAGACACTTACAAATGCTTACCAACTCCTGGTCATCTTCGCATGTTGTTTGTATGGCCAAGAGAGTAAAAATACCTTCCCATAGAGTTAGGTTGTTATGTTGGATTAGCTAGCAAGTGAAGGAAAACCTTTCAATTGGTTCGACATGTTGCCTTTACAGTTTAAAGTACATATGTCAAATGCCCAGATTCCACCCAAGGATTAGTACGAAAAATTCTTCATGCCTGCATACCTTCTTGATGCAATCTTTTCCCATCAATAATTCCCTGGCATGGGTTGGGCTTGGACACCTTTAGAGAATGTTGTAAACATATATTGCATGTTTCTCTCAGAGTGCACCTTTTGAGGAGTCACGAATAGATTATCTAACCAAATCCTTGCCCCTCTATACATTATGATCTTTGAACAAGATCTACCTTGCATGTCCTAGGATGTAATGGAAGTGTTGTTGAACACTAGAGATTGGTATGCTTCACCTAATGAAACCTTCATTAGGATGTACAATGTGGAGAAAGCTCTGCACTTGCGGCCGAAGTTTTTCACAGACAAGTTGGTCATGCAAGAGGTTTCATACCACATCTCGAAAGGGTTATCAGCTAGACTGCACAGGAAGAAGAAGACAAAATGTCCTATGCATCCTTTGTAGATTGTGTTGTACATGACCCAGAGTTTGAAAGAAGTAGATGTTGAGGTTGATGAATTCAAGAAGTTTTACTTCGGCACCAAGAGTTTCAATTTGTATGATCCACATGGCTTATGCAGGGACAATTGTTCGAGAGTGTACTATCCTTGGATTCAAGGGGCGTGTCATTGGCCATAGGAAGACCCGTGGAGGTATTGTTATAAATACTCTAAGATTAATGATCCAGTCAGTAGGGTAGTAGAGTGGCTAGCAGCACTCAAGGAAGCAATAACATAGGGAGAAACAACAACAACAGCAGCAAGAAGCAAACCTGTGCAATATAAAGGAAAGAGGAATATTGTCGAAAGCATAGAGCTAGAACAAAGCTACAAGCTTGAGGAAGATCATCTCATTGAGAAAGTAGCTTTGGAGATTAATACTTAAAGAAGAACGAGAGCTGCATAGAAAAGAGAAGGAACCATAGAAGGAATAGGAATAGGAGCAAGTGTAATGCGCGCAAACAGATAAATCTACTCCATTACATGTTGAAGACTCAGATGCACTAGCAGTGGATGATGAACAGGGTGAGCAATCGTACCAACAAGAACTTGCTCAGCAGAACGAACTGATGGATGAGCAGATGGACACGGAGATGGAACAGATGGAACATGATCAAGATACTGACATCATGCCAAAATGAAACCAGGTTAGCCCATAAGCTTCACGAGCTCCAGTTGTAGAGAAATTGCAAAGTGAACAAGGAGATATTGTTATCCTTGAGGATGATCTGGGAACAGAGATGTACAACATAGCCTTTGATGTGTCACATCACAGATTTGTATAAGCATGCAAAGTGCACATCCAAAATGATCATACATCACCTGCACACTTTAAATAATGGGTGATTGTGTCAGATGTATGAAGATATATAGCTTCCTTGTTCAATGCTACAAAAGCTCATGCCGAAGCCACAAGCTCAAGTGTTAAGTTCTTGATAGCAGAAAATGAGTTCATGGCTAAGGAATTGCAATTAGCGAGGAAGAGAGAGGGACAATCAACAGGATCCACCAGAGTAGATATGAAGAAAGTGATACTTGCTGAAGTATCGTATCTTGAGATAGTCATGCAGAGACTGTATGACAAGTTCATCATCATGCAAAAGGAAGTTGTCCATATACATAGTCATCAGCAACGCTGCATCAGAATATCACACACACTTACAGACATACATGTTGTTATTGATCATGTACAAACATGGAAAATGAGGTATAACGAAGCCCCACTTCACTTACACAAGATGATGAAGCCACATGTAGAGTTAGAAAAAACATGCATCTGAGCTTGATCCGGAACTATAAGGAACTCTCGTTGCTCATCACTAGTGTTGAGGCTACATATGCATAGTTGTACAAGAGTTTCGATGTCATGGTAAGAAGCCATGACACCCCGTCAATTGGAACACTCACCGAGGCCAAAGAGAAAAACCAAGTCTGACTGGAGCTCGATGCATACTTTGATCAGTTGATGATCATGGCCACTAGCATAGATTTTTAAGTCAACGCAAACAACATGTGAATGTATATCACTATTTCGGCCTTTATTAGAACTAAGTTTCACATGTTACAGGATGAGTTGGATAGAGGTTCGAAATCAGTAAACCCAGGAGCAATGGAGGCAAGAGTTTGTTTCCAATAAGACATCATCAAAGAGTACGTGGACACCATTGCGCACTACCAAGCCTGGCATCATTTTGTCACCGAAGATCACTAGGAGAATGTTTCTAAGCTGGTCTTTCTACAACCATCCGAGTCTTAGTGCTTTCATGTCTAGATGACTCAAGCCTAATTTTGTCACACATGGTTATATGTGGAAAATGTATCATTATTCTAAATATGTTGTAAAGTGAGACTCCAAGTGTCATTAGTGGAATGCAAATAGTCATATGTAATGTAAAGAGTTATGTAATGAAGTTGAAGAGTCAAGAGGGTAGTCCAAGAGTGACAAAGGGGAATGTCAAGGGTCACCCCACCCTTTGTTATAAGTAAAACCTCATAACTCATAGAACATGTTTTTGGGAGCCAATCTTTTGCTAGGAATTTCTTAGAGAGGGCTTGGAGAGTATTGTGACGAGACTTGGCTTCCCCACAGTGTAGAGTGAGTACATGTCTTTAGAGGAGTAGGTGGTGTTCACTGTAACATTCCACTATTGGGGCTAGTGGCTATCATGGTGTATGTATGGATGGAACTTTCACTTTATATAATATAAAAGAGGCAACAAATTTTCATGCATATGTTGTTATTGTAGTTCAACTATTCTGGTTACTTTAGAAATGTTTGTTTTTTAACTTATGCATTCGTGTATGAACTATTTTGTATATGATTGTATGAATCTTGTTGAGACATGTTGTTGGTTTAATCCATCACCCTAGATTGTGGACTATTCCACTTCCAACTTGTGGTGGCATTCATTTCGTGTGTTCCTTTCAGGCTACGTACTAGAACCCCCATGCATCTCTCTTGAATTGCTGTAAGGTATCACACTTGCTTCCGACAAGGATATCTTGCTTACCTCTGCATGCTATCGCATTCAATGCACTACCATACTACCCACTGTTGGGACTCCTAATTCAATTGTTCTGAGGTCTAGTTGGGACTTCTTACCGGGGAGATCCCTTGACATGTTGGTAGGTCCAACACCATCAACATTCTAGGGCTAGAAGGAGGGACAATTGAGAACTTGAGTCCTTAAAGTTTGTTTTGAATCTCTGCACATCTTTTATGACTAAATGTATAGTTTATCATCCGAGACATTTGTCTTATGGAAATGAGTTTGAAGTCTCGGACGATATCTAGAATGACTTGTCACATAACACATACGAAGGTGAACACAGAACAACCTAGCTTAGACATAGAGCTACCTTTGGAAGCCTATGTCATAGGTATGGAATCCATGAGGATTACATTGCCTGCTCATTGTTCACATTCATGCTTAGAGGGCATGCACTGCAATGGTGTATCACACTGTTGGAAGCATCCATTCACTCTCTTAATTAGTTGGTTCGAGAGGTAGACTATGCTTTTCATCATTATCACTGTAAACCACTCAAAAAGAAAATTTTGTAGTTACATAAAGCACTTGATGAATCCCTTGTGCAATTTTTGGATCACTTTTGTAATCTCTTGTTTCAAATCCCGGAAGATGAAATTGATTGGAAATTTCGTCGTGAAAGATTTTAGTGTCTTCTTCACATATCAGAATATCTGCATTTCTTAGAATCATTCGAACCCCTCCCAACATACCTCAGTGTTATAGCTACCAAATCCAAGACCTACAAGGTCGTTGTCACAAGTGATGGTTTGTCCTCTTCTCATCAAACAACTCTAGCTCTGTAGTGCTAGGTGGGAGAAGGTGCACACCCATCTATTGAACTATCACATCCTCCCACCCCACATGCTCTTGGTTTTTGCATAGATTTGACTTGAAAGACTATTGGTTGTCACGTGAACTTGTTTCCTCAACCTCGTCCCATCTTTCTGTTGATCCTCCAAATTGTACTGTGTTGTGTTCTCCCGTTTCAGACTCCACACTTGTTGTTCACGAGGATCAAGTTGTCGACGGAGTTGTTGTTGAGTAGCCAACCTACGCTATCATTTATGATGAGTATGTGTGGGAATGTGAAGAAGATACTTCGATGAAGGATGGACTCCTTCTATCTGCACCTTATCATTCTTTTCCTGACATCCTTTGTGATTCTCCCATTGTTAATTTTCCTTGTGGGAATTCATTCCTCGATGTATCTACTTTTGATGATTCAAAGAACAATTCATATGTGATTCTATCATTGCATAGCAGAGGGGACACATATTTCCCTACAAAACCACTCAATATTTCATCTGTGATTTTTGGAAATGCAGAGGGTGAACATTCTTGTTTCTCGTCAACCCCTCTGTATGATTCGTCAGATCATGAGGACACCGATGACCATATCGATTTTTCTGAGCATGGATGTTGTGATCTCTTTAATCCTTCATTAGATCACGATGTTTATGCATTCGCTGTTGATCTTTCTAAGCCACCTGTCTTTGTCGATCTACCTTCTGATGAAATGGAAACTCCCCAAGCTGTCGAGGCACTTTAGCCTGAGCTAATGGTTATATCAGGTCCTCACTGTCTTGGTGTTAGTTCCACTTCCGAACAGAAAATTTTTGAAACACCCAAGGATCCTCATCACTCTCTTGTTTACATTTAAGATCAATCTCTTTCACATATTGCACATCCTCAATTAGAATCACATGATCCCATCGCTCATGCATTGTAGGAATCATACACAATGAGAACTCTTACTAAGAAAAAGTTGTCTTTCTTTTCATGTTTTCTTGTTTGTCATGGTCAAAAGTGTGTGCATGCTTATCATCTTCACATAGTCTGTTTCATAACCTTGATATGTCCACAGAATGTGTATCCTGCGCTTTTACTCATTTCTTTTTTGTGGATGTTTTTAAACTCAGAGTGTGTTGTTCTTCACTATTATATCTTTCTCGTTTGCTAGTTTTCATGTATATCTTTCTTGCAAACCATGCCTTCACCAACATGGCTCAACCAATGCAGTGGTGGTTTATTTCAAAATATCATTTTACGTGAGCAGGCCCATGCATTGTTTAGTTTAGGAGTAGGAGTAGTGTTTGATTTCTTGTATTGTTTTGTTTTCATGTTTTTTTGCTTACTTGGTTTGGTTTTCTCACTTGCTTTCTTGCTTGTTTTTCACCCACAGGTTTAGTTTCACATGAAGCCGTGTGTGGCTCTTAAGACAAGCAAGGTGAAGTACAAGAGGACTTGTAAAACTATCAACACTTGGTTATCTATTGTCCTCTCTCTTTATGAAGAGATTGTTGTCTTCACTCAATGATATCTTGATGGAAATTACATTCTGTTCAGAGTGAATCTTGATGAAAACACAAGGCTTGCACTTTTAACTAGTACTTCCTACTCTAATAAGATCTTTTGGGTTAACCCTTTTCAACTCAGTCAAGTAGAGTAATGTGAGGGGGGGACTGTTAACATGTCAGAGGTATATATAACATACTTCTCTAAAGGAACAACCTTTTTTTCTGTCAATAAGTTGGGATCCCTCTTTCGCCTTTGAAATAAATAAGTGCCTATGCACAGTTCTTTGAAAAATGAAAAAAAGGGTGAAAAAAGAGAAAGGCTTCTTATGTAGAGTGGTGATGTAAGTAACTTCACCGTGGTACTGATCATGTTCGTTGGTAGCTCAGTGATGCTTGTGTCCCTGCATGACTCCACTAGGGTACTGTCCAAGCCTACTGGAAATAGAATAATAGCAAAGATGAAACTAAGACTCTGACATTTATATTACTTGTGCACCAACATATCCCTCATCCCCAATCAAAACAACTTAGTTGACCTAGCTTGGTATTTGTGCTGACTGATCAAGAGAATGGCAGGGACTATATCTTTAACTCAAGTTTAGTGTTGAATCCATGATGATTGAAGAATCAAACAATACATCTGTAGGAGTTAGACTCACTTTACACGAAACAAGGTCCATATAGAAAGCTGGAGTTCTACCAGTGTGTCGTCAATGTTGTAGTGGCTACAACCACCCTCAAAATTTTGCCTTCGCTTCATTTTAGAGCCTCCCTTCTCAAAATATTAGTAGTTATCGTGTAATAATCGGGTACCTGTGTTTTATTTGATTTTATCTTTTTCTTAATAGCTTGTGTTCACTCAATTTTTATCTTGACTATCCATAAGTTGACCCAACACTTGGTTCAAATCCGGTATTTGTGTTGTCTGGGAAAACTGTGAAATCTTGGAGGGAAATTTGTCTTCCCCTTAGGAATTGTGAAAAGAATCCCAAAGGATCCCCTTCACTTAGAAATTATGTAGAGTAGGTCAGCAACCTTTCTTTGGAAAAGTGCGTAGAGCAGACCAGCTGCCTTGCTCCTAGAAATTGTGCAGAGCAAGCATCCCAACCTTACTTTAGAAAATTGCGCAAACCATCTTGGTAGTGAGTTGAGGCTCAAATTGCGCTGACCTAGAGGGTGATGAGGCTCATCAATAGGTAAACTATATGGGTCTTAATGCCACTCTCCATTAGGGAGAATTTTAAGGATGGAAAAATATCTTCAAGTTTAAAAACATTGGCGAATCTCACTAGTCCCTAATATGCAAACTATAAAATGTTTATTGATGTATTTGTAAAATTATTCAAATTTGGAATGATTTTATATATACTCTCTATATAATGATGATGAATTTTAGGGTTAAATAATTTTGTAATGTAAAATTTGGGTGAATCATTTTTATAAAAAAATTGAAAGTGGCGAATCATTTTTTTGGAAAAATCAAGGAAAATTATCCCACCTGCGAATATTAGCCCCTAAAATTTTTCATTCTCTCCAGCTTATTAAAATGAACTTTTCACACATTTATTTACATATTTTATTATATTTTGCTAGAGAGAAGGGTAAAGGTGAGTTATTATATCATGTAGCCTAATATCTATTAAATGTAGGAATTGGAGCCATTTGGGGCTAATTTAAGTGCAGGAACTAAAAGTGGACAAGAAAGAGGCATTTTAGGATATTTGGTCTCCCTTCTTAACTCCTCAAATCATTCGAATATTCCTCCACCATATCTCATTAGCTCAGATTTAATAGCGTCCAAGCCAACCAAGTTCATTGGTAGCCAAGCCAGTGACAGATGAAGACAAGTCATTCTCGAGTTTGGGACGCAAGTCTCACTAATTTTTAGGAAGTTGTTCGTAGCTTCCATTTATATAAATAAGAGGGCCAAGGGCCTCATTAAGATTCGATTTTATTTTTAGCCAAGAAGCAATTTGGAGCTGAAACATTTTGACTATTAATATTATGTTGCATTTGACATTTTGATGATAATGAGAAGGTTTACCTTGGTCTGACACTAAGATGACTCAGAGGGTTGAAGCTCTTGGGTTAGGGCCCAACCCTAGCAGCAAAGGTTCCTATTTTTCTACATGATTCTTAGATTAAAATAATAGTTAGCTGCTGAAGTTATTTATGCTTTGTTTAGATTAACAAGTATTTGAATGATTGTTTAGTCTTGTTTCCATTAGTTGAATAACTAGATAAATGGTACAATAGTGAAGGAGAGTAATTCAGAAAATCTTGTGACAGTCGCCTCTTCCTCATCTCCCTCATTGGATCATGGTTTGAGGGCCCCACTCTCAGAGCCCCAAAAACTGATTTGTCTTTGTTGGCATTATGACACAGGTGTTGTCCTTGATGGCAACTCTCTGAGATGACAGATCACAATACATCAGGCTAACATCTCAGAGTTACAGATCAGACTTCACAGAATGAAGAAAGAGAGGTATACATAGGTTCACCATTAGCCAAGCCACGTATACATGCGGGTTCACTGTATACAAGTCGCGTATACATACACATGCACTTTCATAAAAGGAAAAGCGTGTATACCTTGGAAAACTAAGTTTTTGGTCCAAAGTATTTGGACCATGGTATTGATCCAAGGTATCGGGTCTGAGGTATTGACCCTAGGTATTTTATCCAAGGTATTGGTCCTAAGTGGTTTTGGTCCATGGTATTGAGAAAGGCTTAAAACTATAAAAGGAGAAGAAGATCATTAGGCCAAGGCACTCAAGCATTGAATATCTGATGAAGAGTGAGATCTGGTATGCAGGTTATTGGGTTATGGTGCATTGCTGGATCTGAACCAAGGAGGAACCTTAGTGATTGATGGAGGATAAGATCTAATGATGGATTGGGATCTTAAGGTGTAAAGTGAACTATCGAACTATCATTATGTGTTTTTTCTCATGAATATTCTAGATCTAAATACTAACGCATATATTATTCTGTAAATGATATGATTTGGGTATAACTGAAGTCTGGTATAGCTATAGAATAATGAATTAATATTTGCAGATGTATATGCTGGTTGGCTTTGAGGAAAGCGCATATACAAGCAGGTTCAGCACAAGAAAGTAGTGTATACCTTATAATCTATGTTTTAGGTGCTACTGTTTGTTGTTGTAGTGTTTTGGGTTCTAGTTTGGGTTTTGGTTACTGTATTCTGGTGACAGCATTCTGAAAGATCAAATTGATGGGTTGTCAAAGTGATTGATTTGGTTGTGGTTTGTTCAATAGGAGATTGGTTGATGCAGATAGATTTGATGATTGAATGATGTTGTTGATGGATCCAGTTTGAAAATTTATGAAATGTGGTCCCTGGAAGAAAGGAGAAGGTTGTAGCCTTCTGTAGGCCGACACCTACGTACTAGTAAACATATCAGCTAGTAAAAGAGCTAGGGGGTCGTAGCTCCCTTCCAGTAGAAGCTGGAGAATGAGAGAAGGTTGTAGCCTTCTGTAGTTAGAAGATTGCGTACTGGTATAAGGCTGCACCAATACAAAAATTGTAAACAAAATTTTCTTATTATTAAAAGAAGACAGAGACGATTGCAGTAGGTGGGTTTCACCCACATTGGGTTTCCACCTTATATCTTGGTGTTTATGTGTGTTTCTTATGTGTGATGCTTTATTCTGCCTTTATTGCACTGTCTAATGAATTGTTGATATACTGATTAAAGTTCACTACATGATAATTTGGGTAAATCAAAAGATCTCCGCATATATGTTGGTTTCATTAAGTATAGTTGTGTATATATGCTACTTCACTGAGCTAAAGTAGTGTATACAAATTAGTTTTGAAAATTAAATTATTGATCTGATAATACTGATTCACCCCCCCTCTTAGTATTTTTTCCAACAATTGGTATCAGAGCAGGTCCTTTAGAAGAAGCTTGATCGCTTGAAGGTAGATCCATCATCATGAGTAATCAAGAAAGCGGGGGATCCATCAGACCACCAATCTTTGATGGGAGCAACTTCATTTATTGGAAGGTAAGAACCACAACCTATATTCAATCTCTTGAAACAGATGTCTGGGAAATCGTGGAAGGAGGATATACATTTCCATCAGCAATTCCCAGATAGGGCAAGTAAAAAGAAATATGAAACCAATGCCAAGGCTGTCAATACATTATTAGGAAGTTTGTCACAATGAAAGGTGTCAAAGTTATCACGCTCAAATCAGCCAAAGAAATATGGGACAAAACCGTTTAAAAGCTACGAAGGAGACTCTCAGGTAAAACATGCTAAACTACAAGCTCTCAGAATTCAATATGAAACTCTCAAGATGCACAATGATGAAAGTATAGCTAGTTACTTCTTGCGTATAGATGAGGTTGTTAATTGCATAAAGAATCTGGATGAAGAGATAAAGGAAATTACCTTAGTTGAAAAGGTTTTAAGATCCTTATCTGCTAAATTTGAATCGAAAGTATTTGCCATAGAAGAAAAGCAAGATCTACAGACTATTAATATGACACAGCTTCACAGAGTCTTAACTGCCTTTGATATGAGAAAAGGAGGTCCATCATATATGAGAGAAGCCGCATTTAGAGCTTCAACAAAAAGAAAAGAAGAACTCAATGAATCAAGACATATTTCTGAAGAGGAAGAGGAAGTAAACTTTGTCAAGAAGCTTCAATGGGGTTCCGGAAGATTCAGAGGTAAACTACCTTTCAAATGTTTTGCATATGGTAGAGTCAATCATTATGCTTCCAAATGTCCTCATAAAGATAAATATGATAAAGGGAAGGAATCTACAAAATGGAATAGAAAACAAAGTGTAAGTAAAAAGAGCTACTATACTCATGAAGATAGCGATGGTCTATCAAATAGTGATGAAGATGAAAATAATAATGACTATAGACTTCTCATGGCTTATGAATATGATGACTTTTTGGATTATTTAGATGAAGATGACCTTTATGAAGAAATATCTAAACTCAAAATCTGTTTAGAAGAAAAGAATATGATTATAGATACGTTGACATACCAACTTGCTGAAAGAGAAAAACACAATGAAAAACTAGAATGTGAAATTGTGGGTCTGAGAAAGGATCTTGATAAAACAAAAGCTCTCAATCTTAGATTTGCTAAAGGATCAAAAACCTTAAATGAAATTATCAAAGTGCAGTGTTCTCCTCTGGTAAAGATAGGTCTTGGATATACTGAAGAAGCATCTCAATCATAGAAGCTGTCAACCTCCACTAAAAGCTATCTTGATGCAGCAAAGAGAAATGAACAGTTTGACAATCGTCAGCAAAGGCATAAAGCAGATCACTAGGTAAATCCAGCTCAATTTACTTCAAGGATGAATAGAAGCCACAATCAACCACAGGTAAATCATACTCAATTTGCTTCAAAGACAAATATCAATAGAAACTACAATCACCAGGTCAGTAGATTCAATAATCGCAGGAATTTCTTTAATGGTTAATGTTCCTCATGTCATAATTTTGGACACAAAGCTACTCAATGTGTTGCTTACAAAACCATCATGACTAGAGAAGCATGAAATCAATGGAATGTGATAGGGATCAAGAAAGGTTCCTATAATAACTTTTCTCTTCTTGAAAATGAAATAGAATGCTCAATTTGTAACAACTTTGGCCATGAAGAATCTGAAGGAAGGAGTAAATTTCGGCAAATATCTCAAAAGGAGCAAACACCATTAAATCCCAAAATATGGAGAAAGAAAGAAGCGCAGACAGAAAGATGTGGTATAGCCTTGTATGCAGAAGGACAAGAAAACGAGTGCTACATCGATAGTGGATGCTCAAAACACATGACAGGTGACAAAGAAAAACTACACTCATATAATGCCTTAGAAAAGGAAAAGAGTGTCTCATTTGGAAATGACACTCCTGCTGTCATAGGTAAAGGCTCTGTTTTCTTGAAAGAAAAAGTTAAAGCTGGGAATGTTATGTATGTTGATGGCTTAAAGCATAACCTGTTGAGTGTGAGTCAAATGTGTGATCAAGGAAATGAAGTAGTGTTTTGATCAAATGGATGTGTTGTTCGCGAGCTTGATACAAGAGAAACCATGATCAAATGTACAAGAACTCCAAACAACTTATACATACTCAAGGGAGGACAACAACAATGCTATCTAAGAAAAAATGATGAAAATTGGCTATGGCACAGAAGATTGGGGCATCTAAACTTTTCTCAAATAAGAAAAGCATGCAGATTCCAGGGTGTTCGTGATCTTCCAGATATCAACATTATTGAAAATACTATATGTAAATCATGTAAATTCGGTAAGCAAACTAGATCTCACTACATCGAAAAGGAAGGGTCAGCTAGTAAGCCTCTTGAACTTGTTCATACTGATTTATGTGGACCATAAAGGAAAAAGTCACCTCGTGGAGAAGAATACTTTATATTATTCATTGATGATTTTTCCAGAATGTGTTGGATAGGTCTTCTAAAGCATAAAGATGAAGCATTTCAAAAGTTCAAAGCCTTCAAAGCTTTGGTTGAAAATGAATCAGATCGCAAAATTAAATGCCTTAGATCTGAGCGAGGAGGGGAATTTACCTCGGATGAATTCTTTGACTTTTGTGAACAACATGGAATAAAAAGTCAGTTCTCCACCGCAAGGACTCCTCAGCAAAATGGAGTGGTAGAAAGGATGAATAGAACTGTTCAAAAAATGGCTCGTGTTATGCTAGATGAATCTGGAACTTCTGCAACCTTCTGGGGTGAAGTTGCATTCGCTGCCGTCACTATTCTCAACCAAGTAAATGTTCGGGTAAATAGCACTCAAACTCCACATGAACTTTAGTATGGTAAGACTCCCACTGTAAAATACTTCAAAGTTTTTGGAAGCAAATGTTACATCAAAAGGATTGATGAAAAACTTGGTAAGTTTGAACCCAGAGCAGATGAAGGTATTCTTCTTGGCTACTCATCTCGAAGTAAAGGATATAAGTGTTATAATAAAATACTTGGGAAAATTATTGAAAGTATTGATGTTGTGGTTGATGAAGCATGCAAAAATCCAAAACAAGTAAAAATCGAAGGTTATGACAATGAAGAAGATGAGGAACATTTTCCCACATCAAATCACACTGATTCTGAAGAAGAAACTAATGAAGCACCCAAAGAAGAGATAACGATAGAAGAAAAGACTCTGTCCAGCTATGTTCAGAAAAATCATCTGGAAACTCAAATTTTAGGGGGAAAAGGGGTAGGTGTGCAGACAATAAGAATCATTGCCAAAGCCTCAAGCTATCTAGCATTACTATCTTCCACTGAACCTCAAAATGTAAATGAAGAATGCAAGGATGAATGTTGGGTCAAGGCCACGAATGAATAACTTGAGCAAATTGAAAAGAATAATACTTGGGAATTAGTTCCTAGACCTCATGATAAGAATATCATAGGAACTAAATGGATATTCAAAAACAAGCTGAACAAAAATGGAGAAGTTATTAGAAACAAGGCCATACTTGTTTGTAAAGAATATGCTCAACAAGAAGGTATAGATTTTGAAGAAAATTTTGCACCTGTTGCTAGACTTGAAGCCATAAGAATGTTTCTTGCCCTTTCTAGTTTTCAGAAATTCAAAGTATACCAAATGGATGTAAAATCTATCTTTCTTAATGGAGACTTAGAAGAAGAAGTCTATATTGAAAAACCAGAAGGATTAATACTTGGAAATGATGCAAAACTTGTATGCAAACTCATAAAGGCTCTCTATGGTCTAAAATAGGCTCTAAGGGCATGGTATTATCGTCTTGACAAATATCTCCACCAACAGGGTTTCTGAAAGGGGTCAGCAGATAACAATCTATTTACAAATATGGACACTGATAAATTGCTAATAATTGTTGTGTATGTTGATGATGTCATTTTTGGTAGCAATGAATGTCAGGCCAGCCAGTATCTCCATAAGGCAAAAATGATTCATGTGTTATATTCCATCAGGTAGGTCTTCATTATATACATGAGGGAGAGACTGTTCAGTTCATCTCCAGATGACTGTTCATATTTTCTTATTTATCTATTTACATAAATTCACCTAATCACAAGGATTAGGTGTCAACATCCCCCCCCCCC
>APFE031223744.1:64088-113414 GCA_000404065.3 Pinus taeda
AAGCCTTTCTTCTTCTATTCCCCTCATGACAAGTGAGTGGTCAGATGCTTTTCTTGCCTCAAGCTTGCCATCAAGCATATGAATGGAGTGACCTTGCTGGCGGATGTGGACCAAGGACAACAAGTTTCTATTGAGCTATGGGAGATATAGAACATGATGCAGAAGAAAGTCTGGAAGACTAGGTAGTTTAAGCCTGATTGTGCCAAGCCCTGATGGCTTGATTTTTGATTGGTTTGCAAAGTATACTGCTCCATCAACATTTTCAGTGAAATCTTCAAAAAAATCTTTTCTATGATTCAAAATTTTTCCTCAGTAATGCAGCAAGAATTTGAAATGTCCTTGCTTGGTGAGCTTACATGCTTTCTTGGTCTATAAGTTCAACAAAATAAAGATGGTATTTTTCTCTCACAAACCAAATATCTCAAACAGATCCTGAAAAAGTATGGCATGGAATATTCTAAACCAGCATGTACCCCAATGGTAACAGGATGCAATCTTAGCTGAAATGATGAATCAGCAGCAATACATCAACCAACTTACAAATCCATGATTGGCAGTCTGCTCTATCTAATAGGTACCCGACCAGACATCATGCATGCAGTGGGAATAGTTGGAAGATTCCAAGCAAATCCTAAGGAAACACACCTTCAGGCAGTCAAAACGATTTTCAAATATATTCAAGGAACATAGAACTTTGGTTTATGGTATCATAGAGATACGGATCTTACACTTCATGCATATACAGATGTAGATTGGGTAGGAAGTGTTGATGACAAAAAAAGCACTAGTGGTGGTGCATTCTATACGGGTTCTAGGTTAGTGTCTTGGTTCAGAAAGAAATAAAGTTCAATTGCATTTTCTACAGCTAAAGAAGAATAAGTGGCTGCTACATCTTGCTGTACACAACTACTTTGGATGATGCAAACCTTGCAAGACATTCAGATCACATGTACTCCACCCATCTCCATTCTATGTGATAGTACAAGTGCCATCAATATTTCAAAGAATCCAGTCATGCACTCCAAGACCAAGCACATACCCATCAAATATCATTTTCTACATGAATAAGTGCTTGAACAAAAGGTC
This sequence comes from Pinus taeda, assembly GCA_000404065.3. Classification (NCBI taxonomy): domain Eukaryota; kingdom Viridiplantae; phylum Streptophyta; class Pinopsida; order Pinales; family Pinaceae; genus Pinus; species Pinus taeda. The sequence continues at coordinate 65,175 of APFE031223744.1, forward strand.
AAATGCAGTATGTTCCCCCAAAGAACAGGTTGCAGAAATATTCACTAAACCACTTCCTAGAGAGACATTTGAATATCTCAGACAAAAGATGGGATTAGTTGCTGCATCATCCTACTGTTAAACCCTATCTTCTTCAGAGAAAGTTGGTTATATGCAAGTTTCATGAAGTGTAGTCACGTATATACATTGGTTTCTGTGGGTACAGTCGTGTATATGTTAGTTTGAGGAAAAGAAATTGGCCAGACTGAGGAGAAAGGGGTCTGATATGGTTCAGTGAATTATCTGCTCTGCTTGATGTGGTTATAGTCTGTTGATGACATGTGGAAATATGTTGGCTCTCATAAGTTGTTGATAACATGATATATATATGATTGTTGATGATGCCTTGATAACTCTTATGATATATGAAATGATCAGATTTGACAGTGAACATCTGACACAGGTTCAAGGGGAGAACATGGTTGCTGTTTTGGATGTTGATTGATAGATGTTGCTGATGATAGTTGCTAATGACTATCATGGCCTTTTTTAAGATATTTGGTATCTGTTATATATGTCATGTATATATTTTAATGTAACGATCATAAAAAAGACCTAATTTGTAACCCCACTATGCATGGAATGGATGATGTAATGTTTCTTGTTTTTGACATGTATAAACAATTAATATATCCCCACTTGGTTGGGTGGATGAGTCAAATTTGGTATATCCCCACTTGGTTGGGAGATGGATGTATGTATGAGTCATTGGTGATAGGAAATTCATTTGTGCTGCATGTATAGAGTCATGTTCTTCTTTTAGAACATCTTTTTGCAGACCTTGCTTGTGCTCAAGGAGAGCATGGACTCGATCATGGGAGCTTGATCAACACACTTTAGCATATCAAAGAATTCAACAGGCACTCAGGGAGAGCATGACCCTTTGCCCTTGATGTCAAAGGGGGAGAGTGACTTGGTGTGGTTGTTGCCATCAAGTCCAAAGGGGGAGATTGTTGGCATTATGACATAGGTGTTGTCCTTGATGGTAACTCTCTCAGATGACAAATCACAATACAACAAGTTAATAGCTCAGAGTTGCAGATCAGACTTCACAGAATGAAGAAAGAGAGGTATACGCATGTTCACCATTGGCCAAGCCGTGTATGCACGTGAGTTCACTGTATACAAGTCGCTTATACATACACACACACTTTCACAAAAGGAAAACCGCGTATACCTTGGAAAACTAAGTTTTTGGTCCATGGTATTGATCCAAGGTATAGGGTTCGAGGTATTGACCCTAGATATTTGATGCAAGGTATTGGTCCTAAGTGGTTTTGGTCCATGGTATTGAGAAAGGCCTAAAACTATAAAAGGAGGAGAAGATCATTAGGCCAAGGCACTCAAGCATTGAATATTTGATGAAGAGTGAGATCTAGTTTGCAGGTTATTGGGTTATGGTGCATTGCTGCATCTGAACCAAGGAGGAACCTTAGCGGTTGATGGAGGATAAGATCTAGTGATGGATTGGGATCTTAAGGCGTAAAGTGAACTATCATTATGTGTTTTTGCTCATGAATATTCTAGATCTAAATACTAGCGGATATATTATTATGTAAATGATATGATCTGGGTATAACTGAAGTCTGGTATAGTTACAGAATTATGAATTAATATTTGGAGATGTATACGCTGGTTGGCTTTGAGGAAAGCGCGTATACAAGAAGGTTTGGCACAAGAAAGTAGCGTATACCTTATAATCTATGTTTTAGTTGTTGTTGTTTGTTGTTGCAGTGTTTTGGGTTCTGGTTACTGTATTCTGGTGACAACATTCTGAAAGATCAGATTGATGGGTTGTGAAAGTGATTGATTTGGTTGTGGTTAGTTCAATAGGAGATTGGTTGATGCAGATATATTTGATGATTGAATGATGTTGTTGATGGACCCAGTCTGAAAATTTATGAAACGTGGTCCCTAGAAGAAAGGAGAAGGTTGTAGCCTTTTGTAGTCCGCCACCTACGTACTAGTAAACATATCAGTTAGTACAAGAGCTAGGGGGTTGTAGCTCCCTTCCAGTAGAAGATGGAGAATGAGAGAAGGTTGTAGCCTTCTGCAGGTAGAAGCTTGCGTACTGGTATAAGGCTGCACTAATACAAAATTTGTAAACATAATTTTCTTATTATTAAAAGAAGACAGATACGATTGCGGCAGGTGGTTTTCACCCACATTGGGTTTCCACCTTATATCTTGGTGTTTATGTGTGTTGCTTACGTGTGATTCTTTATTCTGCTTCTACTGCACTTTCTAATGAATTGTTGATATACTGATTAAAGTTCACTACATGATAATTTGGGTAAATCAAAAGATCTCTGCATATATGTTGGTTTCATTAAGTATAGTTGCATATACATGCTAGTTCACTGAGATGAAGTAGCGTATACAAATCGGTTTTGAAAATTAAATTATTGATATGATAATACTGATTCCCCCCCCTCTCAGTATTATTTCCAACAGTCTTTTGATAATTTCATAACTTAGGGTTCATTGTTGGATAGATCATTGCTTATTATTTCTTGGAAGAACATGCAGTTTTCATTTTATTTCTTGATTTGTTGTATCTTAAGAAGTCATTTCATTCCATAGATATAGTCATTAGCCATAAATATATTATTTTTCTCAAATTCAACTCATATTTTCCATATTGATATGCAGTGACGCATAAATGAAGAAAAAAACATGTTGTGTTGTAGGGATTGTTGATCTACAGGGAGGAACTCATCCAACTGGCCTCATCCAAGTCTTCTCCACATTCTGCTAGGCCTACCAACCCCTAGTCCAAATTTTTGTTTTGTAGCCACTATGGACATCCACCTTGGGCAAATCCAACTTTCCTAAAGTGTTGAGCTTAGCCTTGGGAAATGTGCACCTTCCATACACCTTCTTTCACCATTAGATATCTTTCCAACACTTCAGCTTTCATCTAACTTGTAGAAAACCAAGACATCTTGTAGCAGATATTGTAGGAGATACAACATCTCCTATAGCAACATGTTTAACCTTGTTTTGAGAAAAAAATGCTAGTTTGAGCATAGGGTAGGCCCTCAACTTGACTTCCATTCCTCTAAGTACCATTTGAGATCATCTCTTCAATGCCTTTCTCCCTTGGAAAGATTAGATTTCTTAACTTAGCATTTACATTTCTAATTTAAAAATCAAAAGTCTCTTTTTCTACAATTTAGACATGAGATAGCTAGTGCATGCATACATCTATCATATAATGATAGGATAACTTCCGATGTCCATTTAGTCCAAATAACTAGATGATATAATGCAAGGTTAGATTAGTTATTTTCTGCATGTAATGTGTGTCATTTCTTAGCTATATGATTTCATGGAATTTCATAGCATTTTCCATTTAGGACTTTCATTTCCTAAATTGGAAAGCATCTACTTTCCTGTATTAAAGTTAGCTTTAAATTCACTATCAGTAGTTAGACTCCTAGTTCATATAATACTGGCTTGAAAACCCTAGTCATCTATCACCCCAGTTGAAAAGTGACAAGAGTAGACTATTGCATCTACTGTGGATATAGCACTATCACCTCCAAGTTTGTACGAAACCTCGGGTTGATAAGGTAAAGTTGGTAGCCCTAGGAGTTGCAACATCCTTGCTGCAATACTAAGGCTCACCATTTTTTGCCTCCGTTGCCAAGGAGGTGTTTAGGTAGATGTAATTTTTTCTTTCCTTTCTATTTTACATTCAGTAATTAGTTTTAATTTCTTCTTTCTTTATGTTTTCAATTCAATAGATAGTTGCAGTTTCTGCTTTCTTTCTATTTTGGAAGTAATTTTGAAAAGAAAAAACCTAAAAAAAAAGAAAATTTATTTCATGCCTCGTAGGAGTAGAGACAATCTAGATAAAATTTTGCCAAATACCCCCACACCATTAGACATCCAACCTTCCCTCTTCTTTGGTGGTTGTCAGCCTCCCTCTCTGACTAGAGGGGAGTTCGAGGACCCATTAGATGAGCCATAAGAGATATTTGAAGAACCTATTGGGGATGAAGGAGAAAAAAACCATTCCACACACATACAACATGGCTATTGTTGATTTGGGCAGATTCTAACTGGTTTGGGAGATATTAAAATAATTAATATTTTTAATGGAGTTCCTAAGTCTAAACTTAGGAAAAATAAAATATTAATGTGTATTAATATAAAATTGGGTTAGAAGGTTCCAAAAAACATGGATCAAGCCAAATCTAATCTTATCTGTTGATTAGAGATGTAATCTCGGCCATTGAAGGACCAACAAAAAAATTATAAGAGGATGCTTGAGGGTCAGTTGGAGAACACACGAGGGTGACCAGTCATTCGATTTACTATAGCGACATTTGCTAAGTAAGTCTAATCAGTGATTAGTAGTGAGGGGCAGTGAGTACTGGACAAAGAGGTAGAGATAATGCCGATAGACTAATGCCGAGGTAGAGAGGTAGACGCAGAAGCTAGCGCAAGCCACACAGAGCTCAGTGGAGACAGCATAGAGGCTAGAGGGCCTGCATCATCCACACAGAGGGAAGAAAGACTGACGTAGGGGGTCCCACAAGCTGTGTAGTCCTTCAGAGGGCTAATGTAGAGGGTTCTGAGGCTGACGTAGAGGCCAAGAGGGATAACATAGTGCTTTAGTGTTGTTGGAAAGGGTTCGTGGGGCAAGTTTTCTGAATACCTGCTTCCAAATAGAGAGGTATCACTGTAGGATGTTTTTATCATTCACGTGAGCCAGTTTGGCACCTAGTGTTACTTAAGGATATAGTGCATTATAATAAACCCTTAGAATTGTTGCATTATTTTTCCTGCATTGGGTTTTTCTGGGGACGAGTTGTCCAAAAATAACAGTGTCACTTGTGTGTTTGTTTTCTTTCAGCTGTTGATCTTTAGATGGTTGAGACTGTATTGTGTTTATTTCATTATTTATATGTTTTAAATAACTTGTTCATAATTAACAAGTAGAAGAAACAAACCAGAAGAATATAGATTAAATTTCTAATGGATAGACTTAGAAATTTCAACATGGTATCATAGTGTGGTTGCAGATCATAGGAGAGCTGAAGCAGAGCATTTGTAGCAGAATCAATTGTCCCGAGTGACATAAGTTAATCCTTACAGAAAGAAACATAAGAAGGGTTGACGCAAAGGGACTGAGTCATCAGTCCAAGCTAGAGAAACGCCATCGTAGAGGTTGAGGAGGGTAGAAAAAGGCTCATGCAGAGACTAGGAGAGTTGAAGTAGTTGGCTAAGGGAGAATTTTTGCTAGTGACAGTTTTGCGTAGAGCCTAGAGGCTCAGTCCATCAGTTGCTGGGGCATAGGACGCTGTGCGCAGTTTGCGGGAGTGAAGTTGGTGGGATACTGTGGGCAGAACAATACCTAACAAGGCAAAACCAATGTAGAGGGAATCGCTACTAAGGCGTATTTCTAGCCAAGAAATCTGGATCAGTATTGCAGATGCACAAAAGATCAGAGAGGTACGAATTGACAATTGGAAGGAGGACTTCTAGGAGGGAAATCATGACTCAGAGGGAGTATAGTAGAGAACTTTCAAGTGGGAAGTAGAGAGATTCATTAGGAGTCGAAGAGAGAGCTTCTAGAGGGAAGTAGAGAGATTCAAAGGAGTTGATAAGAAGAGTAGAGAGATGGCCATGAATGGGCTGAGGAATCTAGACAAGCTGGATGGGGCATTCAACTTTGTGGTCTAGAAGGCCAGGATCCTATCCATTCTAGATAGACATTGCATCAAGGCCTTCCCCTTGAGAACAATGGTGATTCCAGTTGAAGCGACTGATAATGAGAAGTACAAGGAGGCAATTCCTAAGGCGAAATTCATCATCCTTGATGGGGTCAAGGATCATGTGGGCCAACATATTTTTGAAAAGGAGACAACAAAGGAAATGTGGGACACCTTGAAGAAGTTGTACCAGTATACTTCTATGTAAAGGAAGATGTTAGTTGAGAATTAGCTACGGTCATACCAAGTGCAGAAGGGGGAATATATAGATCACTTCCTCGGGAGATTGAAGGAAATTCAGGACCAACTGACTTCCATAGGGGCCACGCCGGATGAGGAGATGTTGGTGAGGACTGCACTAAACACAGTCTTTGAAGAGTGGGAAACATTTGTCCAGAGAATACAGGGTAGGGTGAATCTTCCATATTAGGAAGAATTGTGGGAGGCTCTTTGCCAAGAAGGGATCAAACGGCTGAGCAAGATGGGAAGTAGCAGCAAAGGAGTTTGGATCAAGAAGGAAGAGGAAGAGGACGCAACTCTAGCATCCATGGGAAAGGAGGAGAAGAGGAAGAAAAAGGACCTCTCCAAGGTCAAAAGCTTCAACTGTGGGGAACTGGGTCATTATGCAAACTAGTGTCCGAGGAAGAGGAAAATGGGAGAGGCGTCCAACTCCAAGGTAGCGCCAGTGAAGGTGGATAAGGAGGTAGAGGAGGATGATGATTGTGCCTTGAGTGCTCATGTACGTCTAGAGAAGAGGTGGGAAGATATCGAGCTGTAGTCAAAAGGACTACAGGTGATAAGAGGCAGGATCCTTGAGGTATGCAATCTTGGATTATACCTTGCTACGGGAGCCCCAAAGAGAGAGTAGTAGGATTAGTGGATGTCGGTAGAGACGAATGCGGATGAAGTGACAAAGAGTGCTATAGTGAAGGAGTCCCTGGGAAGCACAAGGCTAGTAGGATGTAGTAGTGTGAGAGCCACAGAGAGTGCTGCAACAGTGCAAGATGGCACATAGAGGTTTGTAGCGATGCAAGATGCAGGGAGTTCTTGCAACAGCACAAAGGTAATAGAGGAAGCAATTGTTAGTGACAGAGAGAGCTTCAGAATTGGAAGTGTTTCTAGCTTGACAAGGATGTTAGAAGTTGGGAGGATCAGTTACTTACTTCTCAATAACTCAGTTGCAGTGCAGTAGTAGTTAGCAGTAGCATGATGCAGCATGATGCGAGGGGGTTGTAGTGTAGATGCAGTGTTGGGAGAAAGGACCAGTAGCACCAGGGATGCAGAGGGAGTTTACGTATGGATGCAGCAGTGGAAGTGGCAAGGCCATGGGTAGTAGTATAAGATGTAACAATGTAGAGGATGTTGGGAGGGGAGTCCTAGCATCAGCATAGGTACCAGTTCCATATAATCAGAGTGATGCTCAGTATGGAGTATTACTAGAGCACAATCCTCGCTAAGAGGAAGTGTTGATTTGGGGCAGCATTGGATGTGTTATAGCCATGAAAATTGGTGGAGAGGCTAAAGCAAATGAGAATGACAAGACCTAGAAATGGTTTGGATAGATTCTAAACGATTTGGGAGATAAAATAATTAATATTTTTAATGGAATTCCTAAGTCTAAACTTAGGAAAAGTAAAATATTAATGGGTATTAATATAACACTGGGCTAGAAGGTTTCAAAAAACATGGATCAAGCCAAATATAATCTTAGCTATTGATTAGAGATGTAATCTCGACCATTGAAGGCCCAACAAGAAAAGTATAAGAGGAGGCTTGAGGATCAGTTGGAGAACACACTAGAGTGATCAGTCATTCAATTTACTAGAGCGGGGTTTGCTAAGTAAAGTCGACTCAGTGATTAGTAGTGAGGGGCAGTGAGTACTAGACAAAGAGGCAGAGATAGTGCTGCGAGATAGACATAGAGGCAGAGAGGTAGACAAAGAAGCTAGAGAAGGCCACACAGATCTAAGCAGAGACAGCACAGAGGCCAGAGGGACTACATCATCCACACAGAGGGCAAAATGAGTGACGCAAAGGGTCCTAGAGGCTACACAATGCATCAGAGGGCTAATGCAGAGGGTTTTGAGGCTGAAGCAAAGGCTAAGAGGGCTGACACAGTGCTTCAATGTTGCTGGCAAGGGTTTCATGGGGTACGTTTTCTGAATACCTGCTTCCGAATAGAGAGGTATTATTGCCAATTGTTTTTCTCTATTAGGTGAGCCAATTTGGCACCCTGTTGTACTCAAGGATATACTGCATAATAATAAACCCTCATAATTGCTACACCATTTTTCCTGCATTGGGTTTTTCCGGGGACAAATTGTCCAAAAATAATGGTGTCACTTGTGTGTTTGTTTTCTTTCAGCTGTTGATTTGCAGATGGTTGAGATTGTACTGTGTTTATTTCATTATTTATATGTTTTAAATAACTTGTTGGTAATTAAGAAGTAGAATAAATAAACTAGAAGAATACAAATTAAATTTCTAACGGATAGAGTTAGAAATTTCAACATGGTATTAGAGCATGGTTGCAGGTCACAGGAGAGCTGGAGGCATCAACTGAAGTAGAGAATTTGTAGCAGAATCAGCTGTCCCAAGTGATAGAAGTTGATCCTTGCAGAAAGCGACAGAAGAAGGTTTGATGCAGAGGGATTGTGTCATCAGTCCAGGTGAGAGAAAGGCCATCACAGAGGCTGATAAGGGCAGAAAAAGGCTCACGCAGAGACCAAGAGGGTTGACACAGTTGGCTGAGTGCGAAGTTTTGCAAGTGCCCAGATTGCACAAAGACTAGAGGCTCAGTCCTTTAGATGCTGGGCTATAGGCAACTGTGGGCAGTTTGCGGGAGTGAAGTTGGTGGGGTACTGTGGGTAGAATATTACCTAATAGGGAAAACCTAAGGTAGAGGGAGTCGTTATCGAGGCATATTTCTACCCAAGAAATTTGGATCAGTGTTGTAGGTGCACAAAAGATCAGAGATGCATGACTTGACAATTGGCAAGAGGATTTCCAGAAGGGAAATCATGACTCAGAGGGAGTCTAGCAGAGAACTTCCAGGTAGGAAGTAGAGAGACTCAGCAGGAGCCGAAGAGAGAAATTCCGGAGGAAAGTAGAGAGACTTGGAGGAGTCGACAAGAAGAGCAGAGAGATGGCCATGAATGGGCTGAGGGATCAGGACAGGTTGGATCAGGAGTCCAACTTTTTGGTCTAGAAGGCCATGATCCTATCCATTCTAGATAGACATCACATCAAGGCCTTCACCTTGAGAATAGTGGCGATCCCAATTGACCCCGCTGATAATGAGAAGTATGAGGAGGAAATGGCCAAGGAAAAATGCATCATCCTTGATGGGGTCAAGGATCATGTGGTCCAACATATTGTCGAGAAGGAGACAACAAAGGAAATGTGGGATGCCTTGAAAGAGTTGTACCAGCATACTTTCATGCAGAGGAAGATGTTACTTGAGAATTAGTTGCGGTCATACCAGATGCAGAAGGGGGAGAAGATAGATCACTTCCTTGGGAGATTGAAGGAAATCTGGGACCAAATGGCTTCCATAGGGGCCACACCAGATGAGGAAATGTTTGTGAGGACTGCACTAAATGTAGTCTCTGAAGAGTGGGAGACATTTGTCCAAAGCATACTGGGCAGGTTGAATCTTCTAGATTGGGAAGAATTGTGGGTGACTCTTCACCAAGAAGAGATCAGACAGCTAAGCAAGATGGGAAGTAGCAGCAAAGGAGTCTGGATCAAGAAGGAAGAGGAAGAGGATGTAGCTTTGGCATCTGTGGGAAAACCAGAGAAGAGGAAGAAAAAGTACCTCTCCAAGGTTAAATATTTCAACTATGGGGAACTGGGTCATTATGCGAACTAGTGCTAGAGGAAGAAGAATAAGGGAGAGGTGTCTAACGCCAAGGCAGCACCAGCGAAGGTGGAGAAGGAGGTAGAGGAGGATGATGATTATGCCATGAGTGCTCATGTACCTCTAGATAAGAGGTTGGGAGACATCGAGCTATAGTTAGGAGGACTACAGGCGATGAGGGGCAAGATCCTTGAGGTGCCCAACCTCTTCGATTATACCTTGCTACGAGAGCTCCGAAGAGAGAGTAGGAGGACTGTCGATGTTTGTAGTGACGGATTCAGATTAAGTGGTAGAGGGTGCTACAGTGCAGGAGTCCCTAGGCAGTGTGAGGCTATCAGGCTGTAGTAGTATGAGAGGCATAGAGAGTGCCGCAATAGTGTAGGATGACACAGAGAGGTTTTCAGTGGTGCGAGATGTAGGGAGTTGTTGTAGCAACGTAGAGGCAATAGAGGGAGCACTTGTTAGTGGTAGAGAGAGCTTCAACATCGAGGGTGTTTCTAGCCTGACAGAGATGTCAAAAGTTGGGTGGATCAATTACTTACTTCTCAGTAACTGAGTTGCAATGTAGTAGTAGTTAGTAGTAGCACGATGCAACATGATGAGAGGGGCTTGCAGTGCAGATGCAGTGATGGGAGAAAGGACCAGTAGTAGCACATATGCAAAGGGAGTTTCCATACAGATGTAGTAGTGGCAGTGCCAGGGCCATGGGCAGTAGTGTAGAGTATGTTGGGCAGGGAGGCCTAGCATGAACACAGGTATCAGTGTCGTATAATCAGAGTGATTCTCAGTGTGGAGTATTACTAGAGCACAGTCCTTTCTAACATGGAGTGTTGATTTTTGGTAGCATCAGATGTGTTGTAGCCATGAAAATTGGTGTAGAGGCTAAATCGCATGAGATCTCCAAGACCCAGAAATGGTTTGGGCAGATACTAACCAGTTTGGGAGATATTAAAATAATAATATTTTTAATGGAGTTCCTATGTCTAAAGTTAGGAAAAATAAAATATTAATGGGTATTAATATAAAACTAGGTTAGAAGGTTCCAAAAAACATGGATCAAGCCAAATCTAATCTTAGATGTTGATTAGAGATGTAATCTCAGTCGTTGAAGGACCAACACAAAAATTATAAGAGGAGGCTTGAGGGTCAACTAGAAAACACACCAGAGTGATCAGTCATTCAATTTACTATATCGAGGTTTGCTAAGTAAAGTCGAATCAGTGATCAGCAATGAGGGGTAGTGAGTACTTGACAAAGAGGTAGAGATAGTGTCGAGAGACCAACGTAGAGGCAAATAGGTAGACGCAGAAGCCAGAGAAGGCCATGCAGAGCTCAGTAGAGACAACACAGAGGCAGAGGGCTTGCTTCATCCATGCAAAGGGAAATAAGAGTGACACAAAGGGTACTAGAGGCTACGTAGTGCCTAAGAGGTCTGACACAGAGGGTTCTGAGGCTAACACAGAGGCTAGGAGGGATGATGCAGTGCTTCAGTGTTGCTGGAGAGGGTTTTGTGCGGCAGGTTTTTTGAATACCTTCTTCCGAATAGAGAGGTATTACTATCGGTTGTTTTTCTTTGTCAGGTGATCCAGTTTGGCACCCAATTGTACTCAAGGATATACTGCATAATAATAAGCCGTTAGAACTGTTGCACTGGTTTTGCTGCATTGGGTTTTTCTGGGGATAAGTTGTCCAAATATAGCGGTCTCACTTGTGTGTTTTTTTTGTTTCAGTTGTTGATCTACAAATGGTTGAGAGTGTATTGTGTTTATTTCATTATTTATATGTTTTAAATAACTTGTTCGTAATTAAAAATTAGAAGAAATAAACTAGAAGAATACAGTTTAAATTTCTAACGGATAGACTTAGGAATTTCAACAGCTGCACACAGAAATGAAGGTGCTTTCCCCATTAGGGAAACCAATGGAGTTCCTAGGATGAAAAACATAAGTGCCTCTGCCCTTCCTCACTTCCATGGCTTAACCTCAGAAGACCTCGATACCTCTTTGTTTGATTTTGATGTCATACGCAGAACCTATGATTATCCCTATGATGAACAAAAGTTGAAATTGTTCCCATCCACCCTTAAGGATGCAACCTTGTGTTGGTTCATGGGTTTACCTGGGGACAACATCACTACCTGATATTAGATGCGGCAATACTTCAATGAAAAGTATAGGGACTACTGTAGGTCCAAGGATACCAAAGAAGAAATCTTTAGAATGACCTTGGGACATGATGAATCCTTGGAAGATTATGAGGAAAGGCTCCAACTCAACTACAAAAGGGCCAGATGCACACTTGGTCATGAATCACTCAAATTAGTCCTTATTAGAGGGATCAGGGAGTATATCCTAGAAACCCTAAACATGTTGTCTTGAGGGGACATCTATCAGCTATCTTATGATGATATCGAGATAGTTTTCAAAAATCATTCTAGGGAAGCTAGAAAGAAGGGTAGGGCTAGTCAAGATCTGGCGAGTTCATCCTCCTCCAACACATCCATCAAAAGTGAAATTGGGAACATGTTGGAGGACTTTAAGAGTGAAATTTTGGATACCCTTACTCTAAAAATGGACACCATGCATATCAAGAGGGAGCAAGAGGAAGCATAAATACCCTTAGGTATATATTTTCCGTAGATGCACCAGGAGGAACCCTAGAAATGAATGTCTATTGAATCTTATAGAGATCTACTTGGTCTGTGAGGAAAAAATCTCCACAGACAAGTGCCCTTCTCTCCCTGTATCGAAAGTAGTGTATCAAGGAACTGAAGGTGTGACTAAACAACTCTACTATATCCACCAAAGGAGCCCTGAAGGACCTCGACCATACTAGTAGGGCATGCAAGGGGTGTCAAATTCATATTAAAATCCCAATAATAATGCATCCATTCCCCCTTGTTGTCATATTGCTCATCCTTCATGGTCCACACCTTCTCCCTGGTATTATGCACCTCAATACCATTCCCAATCTGCCAATCAATCATTTCAGCCATATTCTCCCCCAAAACCTCAGTGGAATACCCCATGAGAGGGGTGGAGGCTCCCATTCAATCAATCTCCAACCTTACTACCTCCACCTCCATCTCAACCACAACTCCTTCACCTTGCTCCTCCTAAGTAACGCTAGATGCATGCTCAACCAAATCCGAACCTGAATAACAAGTAGGCACATCAGGTCTATGGTGGAGAGACATCCTACACTGCCTATGTTGTGGAAATTAAGAAATCAACCTCAGTTATGGAAGAGTGCTTCCAGATAACCAACCTCCATCTCCACCTTAGGAGCTTGAAGAAGAAAAGGAAGGGAGCGTTCCTTAAGCTAATCTACCTTCTTTTCCTGAAAGACTAATCCATCCTAGTGAGCACACCCCAGAAGAGATTGAACTTCTGAGTGAATTGAAAAACTTGCGGGTTAAAATCCCACTCCTCCAAGCTATCAAGGATGTCCCCATATACAACAAGTTAATTAAGGATAAACGCTTCAAACATCCTAGGAGGAGAAAGAAAGGCACCCATACCACTAATGTCATTTGGCAGGTGTTTGAATTAATGTTGGGGAGAGTGATTTGCCCAAAGTATCTAGACCCTAGAAGTCCTGTGGTAGATGTGCACATTGATGGCATCATTGCTCCCCATACTTTGATTGATCTTGGGGCTACCATAACTGTGATGAATAAGGAGACCATGCTTAAACGTAATCTCCAAGCATCATTAAGGAATACCACAATAGTCTTGCAACTTATAGAAAGATCCACAATAGCTCTTGAGGGAGTTGTTGAGGATGTTATGGTCTCTATTGATTCCTAGGAATACCCTGCTGACTTCTTGGTTCTCCAACCTAAGACCAAATTCAATGGTTATCCTCTCATCCTTGGAAGGCCATGGCTAGCCACTACTGATGCTTACATAAGTTGTAGGGTTAGGAATATGACCATTAAAAATGGGCCTTCGTCCAAACTGTTGGTCTTATACCCTCATCTAAAATCATATCTAGAGAATGACTTACCCTTATGGCTTGAAGAGGAGGAGGAAGATGAAGTATACCATGCCACATCCTACCAAATATGTACCCTATATGCTATTATATGAGAGGGGAAACCTGATGAAAACGAACTAATGGATAAAATCCTCCAGAATCATCACCCCAACACCATGTATCTTGATGAGTTAATAAAGAAATATGTATCTCCCTTGGACTGATTTGTGCCTAGTGGACTCAAGTCCTAATCATGTCAAAATGATAGGATTTGGTCCAACTAAAACATTGAAAATCAACCCCTCTCTCTCTGCACATCAAGAAAAGGATTTATGTGACATGCTAAGAGAGCACCTGGATGACTTTGCCTGGAGTTATAAGGAAATGAAGGGAGTGCACTCTTCAGTGTGTACTCGTCACATTTACATTAAGGAAGGTTGCAAACCAATCCTCCAACCTTAGAGGAGAATGAACCCAACCCTCAAAGACATAGTTAAAGAAGAACTGCAAAGGTTGTTGGATGCATGGTTCATTTACCCCATCTCAGATACTGAGTGGGTGTCTCCTCTAGTTCTAGTCCCAAAGAAGAATGGAAAAGGGAGGATATTTTTGGACTATAGAGAGTTAAAAAAATCCACTAAAAGGGACCATTTCCCTCTACTTTCATTGATCAAGTCTTGGATGGTCTTGCAGGAAATAAGTTATTCTCTTTCCTATATGGATTCAGTGATTATAATTAGATCTAGATCACCTAGAGGACCAAGATAAAACCACCTTCACTTTTCCCTTGGGTACCTTTTCTTATAGGGTCCTACATTTTGGATTATATAATGCCCCTACCACTCTTCAAAGGGTAGTCCTGATCATATTTGTTAGGTTAGTCCATGACTCTGTAGCAATCTATATGGATGACTTCATTCCTTAAGGGGGTGACTTCCTAGATAAATGCATAAATGCATTGAAATGAACTTATCATGTAGCCCTGAGAAGTGCAAGTTCTTGATGAATGTAGGGATTGTTCTTGGCCACTCAATATCCCAGCAAGGAATACAAGTGGACCCAAATAAAATTGCTATCATAAAGAGGGTCCCTACTCCTCAGAAACAGAGGGATCTCAAATTTTTCTTGGGGTTAGTTGGATACTATGGGATATCGATAAAGGAAGTCAAAAAAGTAGCCTCACCATTGTTTGGACTACTAGCCAAAGACTCTGAATTTTGCTGGTTAGAAAGCCGCCAGGTGGCCCTAGAAACCATAGAGGAGAAGTTGACTACTGCACCCATACTCCGATGCCCAAATTGGTCTCTTCCTTTCCACATCCATTCTAATGCCTGTAAAAAATCTATAGGAGTAGCTCTAGGCCAGATAGATGACAAGTTTCCTTATGCCATTTACTTCATTAGCAAAAAATTGTCCAAGGTTGATTGAACTATACTGTGACTGAGAAAGAGCTCCTAGCTATTTTTCATTCCTTGAAAAAATTTAGACTGTACATCACTTGTTATCAGAAATTTGTACATAATACCATGTTTCTATCAAATATTTGATGAACAAGCCCGAAGTGATTTCCAGAATTATTAGATGGTTTCTTTTATTACAACAGTTTGATCTAACTATCATTGATAAGCATGGTAGAGAAAATTTAGTTGCAGGTTTTTTGTCTAGATATACTTTTCCTACATGTGAGGAAGGAATGGTTGATGATCAACTTCCAGATGAGCATTTATTTTCTATTTCAGATCTCCCTCCATGGTATTTTGACATAGCCAACTCCCTAGTAACTGTACAGTTCCCTCCAAATCTGTCATCCAAGAAGAAAAACATAATTTTAAGGAAGAGCACCTGATTCACTTGGATTAGGGCCAATCTCTTCAAGATAGGCCCAAATCAAATTTTGAGGAGATGTGTCAGGGAGGAGGAATTTTTCAACATCCTTCTGGCCTGTCATGATGGGCCTTGTGGAGGTGACTTTGCAGCCAAGAGGAAATCCTTCAAGGTACTGCAAGTTCGCTACTATTGGCCCACTCTCGACCAACATGCAAGAAGATATACCAGCCGATGTGATTAGTGCTAGAGAATGGGGAAACCTACTCCCAAGGATGAAATGCATTTGCAACCTGTTGATGCCTCGAAAATCGTTGCAACAACATCGGGGAAAACCACCCGGTCCAGACCTTAAAGGCAGCTCCTTTTCTGTTTGGTGTGGTGGCTCTGACTAGAAATAATGGGACCAGTTTCCCAATGATGAATAAAAGGGGATGGATGAATGGGTGGTTCTCTAATATAATGATAATGGATGAAAGATTTAATCTAAAAAGTAAAAAAATGAATAACTAACCTATCCCGGGAAATTTCTGTATTAATGTAATGTCTGATTATCTTTATCCAAAAACAGGCATATAGATGACTCTATTGGTAAACAAAGACATTTATTCATATGATAATTATTTTGTTCAAGTAGTTTAACAAAGTAATCATTAAAACATTATTACACTATTCTTTATATATCACTGACGCATATGATTGAAAGAATAACACTCCTTAAACATTCAATAGTCAAAAATATAAGGACTGTTGTTAAAAACATATACATATATCCAATGATAGCAAGATTAAACAAATGACGATTCACATGAAAGAATGAAACAAGAGCATAGATAAGAGTACCATATGTTATTTGGATCACTCTTGATATCAATCGCATTCAAATTCCTTCTTTCAACTTAGAAATACTTTCACATCAAGGAAATAGTGCACATCCCATCAAAGCTTTCTTCATTAAAATACAGAATACCGACCCAGTCTTTATAAAAAAAAATACCAGAAGCACAATAGTGTGATTTCCAGATTTGAGTTTATACAAAAACTGAGGACCTTTTCTAAATGCATGAAAGGGTCTATAAATACTAATTAGGCTAACTAATTACAAAAATAAAATGCTATTAATTGGTACAACTAGATCATGAGTATCTTCTCAATATAGGTTTGTTTATAGTCGGCAGCATGATTCGTTGTTTCGAATGATCTCCCTATGATTTGAGCTGGAAGATTGCAAGCATCGGTTCCAATTCTAGAGGGCGAGTGAGATGAGAATGTAGTTGAGCTGAGTATGTGGCATCATGGATTTCGGCAATGATACAACCGATCGCATCGCTTAAACATTTGAGGGCGGCCCTTTGACTGTATGGTTTTACTAAGAAAAACCAATAGGTATCCCAAGTTAAACTTTGTATGCCGGCAATTAATCTTCCATTCTTCTCCAATTCTTGATTGCATGCTTGTTCAAATGCTTTGGCTGATGGAAATTTACCTGGAGTGCATTATGAAATCATGTTAGACAGATAAAGAGTGTTATTGATTAACTCAATTAAATTACTTGTAGATAATTTGCATCTTGAGATTTCTCTCTCTGCTTTCTTTCACTATGACTGCCATTCTAAGAAAAGGATCTTTTTGTGTGACTCTAGAATTTTGGGCAGATTTGTGGCCTGCCCTTCATTGGTGTCTTTCCAAGCAAGAAAGTTAGTTAGAGTCTCATCAGCCTATTCCAAATCCTACCTAGCATCGACTAATTTGTCAAATATTGATGCAGTTATATCACAAAGGGGCTCAACCAGAGTTTATGACATAGAAGTCTTAACTGTGTAACCAATGCTTTGTTGATCTATAGAGCTACGAACCTAAAATCTGCTGGTTGCGGAAGACTTTTGAACTTTTCTATTTGGTGTGACAGTTGAACAATTTTCTCGTCTTTAGTCTTCATCATTTGTTCATTCATTGTCTTTATTCTGGCCAAAGATTCGGATAATTCCTTTTGCTTTTGTATCGCGCTTAAGTCTATCCTTTGTTTCTCCTTAATCAACTACTTATTCAATTGATTGTTTATTTGCTGCTGTGTTGATAGCTGTTGTTATAATTGTTCAATTTTCTGCTGTCTTTCGGACACCTGTAACTGCAATGAAACAATTGTTTGGTCTCTTTCCATAAGTAGATTGCTTACTTCCGAGGCTTTATCCATAGTGGCTGCTGAATAAGCTCCAGCATACTGAGAAGGTTTTGTAAGGTCATCGGAAGGGTTAAACTCTTCTTTCCACACTACATTAGCTGTCTCTGTTTGTGCTGGAAACAGGGAAGATTGATCAAGTCTCCTCCTTTTCCTCTGTCTTTTCACTACAAACCTGTGTTTGGGACTGTAAAAGACATCTAATGGAGGTATGTCTTTTATCTGCAAAATAATTTGATTGGATGGATCTTTTAGAATTATTTCTACATCCGTACTGGTGGGCAGGCCAATGGTTCTTTCAATTGGAACCGTTGTTGACTCTGTATCTTGTTCGACTATTACTTTGGGTGTACTGGCACCTTGTGCACCTTCCAGATTGCTTATAATAGAGTCAAATTGTTGCCATTCTTGGAGGAGCTTAGGATCAATCTGAGTATCCATATTGATATTTTCGCTGCCCTTGTCCTGTTCTTTTTCCTGCTCTTTCTCCTGCTCTGTTTCTTTTCCTCTTTCGAGAATCTTATCTACAGTAGGAGGTTTATCAATAATTCGCTGTTCAGGCTCGCTTGACGGGTTGTTGCGGTAGTAGCTAATAAGTCCAGAGGTAGAGTTTTCAACCTCTATTCTTTGAGCCTATTAAATTCTACTAGCCTTTCATCGTTATATCTCATTTTGGCCAGCGTTTGTACCTGGAATAATAATTCTGCTGAAGAAAACAGGTCATCAAATTCATCTTTTTCATGATCAAACCTTGTAAGTTTGGCTTGTTCAAGCACA
This sequence comes from Pinus taeda, assembly GCA_000404065.3. NCBI lineage: Eukaryota > Viridiplantae > Streptophyta > Pinopsida > Pinales > Pinaceae > Pinus > Pinus taeda. The sequence continues at coordinate 83,554 of APFE031223744.1, forward strand.
GTATAGGCAACTTTCCTTGGATCGAATTGTCTATTAGGAATGGTTGCAAGATTGAGCATGTTTATTTTTTCTGCCTCCTTCTCCGCATGTTTGTAGTCGTGTAGAGTATAAACACCACATCTCAAAGGAAAAGTTGGCCAAGCCTGGTTTTTAGAATTCCTAGGAGTCTTGGATGTTCCCGCTGTTGTTATTTGGTAGGCCAGTTCTCAGGCTAACAGCTTGTCAGGTACATACAGAGGAAGGACATGAGGTCTTGCAAGGCTACCAAAAACCCTTACGTATGTGAACTTGTCTTCCCTGAACCAATTTCCTACAACGGTTAGGTCAACCTCTGCTTCCGTGGAAATCTTTGGGGTAGGCTTATAAAAAATGGCATAATAGATAGGTAACATGAAACCATTACAGATTTGGTACAAGTGGTCCTTATAGTGTGCCGTCCATAACTTTTGATGATAAATCTGGATTGGCATGGGGTCTTGTGAAGTCCATCTCCACTCAAGTACAGGAAATTCAGAATTGAAATAAGCACTATAATAAAACAGAGGAATAGTCCTATTGGTTACGCGAGTTTTTTCTCTAAATTCAAGAATTGCAGTGGCTAATTTAACTGACAATATGTTTGCGCAATCCATTACTTCACTATTAACCGCTGCTTCCATTAAAGGAACCATTTCAATTGTGAACTTTGCAGAATCACGCAATCCCCAAATTCTACACATCATTGCTTCGGCATAACAGTAAGGAGAACATAATGAATCTACAGATTACTTACCTAAGGATTTATGTTTTTGCCTTGCGGGGTTCTGTCTCCACTCTCGAATTGGAGCCGATTCAGTATCATTCACGTTTGCGAACTTTTCAAGAAAGGATTTATTGTATTTCTTTTGAGGTTCGGGCAAGTGATACATTTTGCTTAAGTCATCTGGCTGAAAAGAGCCAAAAATCCTCTGTCAATTATGCAAAATGTTCTGTTTAAAACTGGGATCTCCTCTACTGCCCATTGCACTACATTAGTGTATGGAAGAATTTTCTCACGTGCTGCTATTCTGTGCAAATATGAATCAGCTAAATCTTTAAGGGAAGCTTCTGATTTTCTAGTTGAATCTGTGGTAGCTTGTACTGGTACTGTCTTAGGCTCCTCTGCTTCAATTAAATTATAGATGCTTTGCCAACTTGTGTTTCCAAGGCCAAGACATGTAGTGTCTAAAATCACACCCTTTCTGCTTGGTCCTGGATCACTGGTAGGTTGCACTGTTACTGTGGGAGCCGCTGCTGTCGCGGATCTCTTAGATTTCTTTCCCATTTGGTTCAACTTTGTTATTTCAGCGGAGTTCTACGCAAGGAATGAAATCAATGTGACACAGGGAATAGGTAGTATGAGCCAATATGAAAGAATTATATCAATTAGCAAATAATCAAATATTATAGTGAAAATGCCGTAGACACAATCTAAGGGAAAATCTTGGCATAAATGCTTCATTAATTGGCCGTTTAACTTGTCAATCATGGTAAAGGAGTTTTAAATACCCATCATATCGTTTATATGCCGAATGATTCATTCAAGCGTGGCTTGGGTTTTTGGCAGATAATCAAAAGTAAATCGCTATCGATGATTGATGAAGTGAACGGGAAGGCTTTAATAATAATCCAAAATAATGCATGCAAGCCTTTAAAATCTATTTTGAAACTCACGCCTTGATTTATTGGATCACAATCGGGGATGAGCTCAGGTCATATTACTTATGTTATTGCAAAATCACCGATCCCCGATGGCGATACACCTTATCGCATCGGGAGATTTAAAGGTGTCTTAAAGATGCACTGCGTTACATCCTCTGATTACCGATAGCGATATTGCATCGGAGAAATAGGGGAGTACCTTTCATTATACTTGCTATTTTCCTTTCCCGATAACCGATAGTTGTTTACTTTTCGGATTGGAGTAAGTCAATGGGTTTTTGCATTATGTTTTCTTTATTGTTGTGATATGCGATCTTGCGATTGCTTTATCGCAATAACAAAGAACTTTATATTTATTCATAAGACCGATTTCATTATAGTTCAAAAGGTTTATAATATGACATTTCCATTGGACCTTTTGATGAAGAATTTTCTAATGATGAGTTGATACCAATTTATTCACACATTTATGTTTAAAAGGGACCCATTTCATATTATAGTTAAAAAGATTTTTTTTTTTGAAATGGGGGGTTGTTGTACAGCACAACAATTGGCGATTCACTGGGAGAAACAGTTATCTATGAGAAATGTTGAAATACTTAAACCTTCTTTATATGGAAATCTTATCTAAGAGGAGAATTCTAATATAACTAGGTATATATAAATTTTGAATATAATAATAGCTATTTCTGCTATTTTCTTCTCTTGTTAAAATTAAATACATTCTAAGTTTTAAATGAGCCTTAATTGGTTGATAATGATAAAACAAATAACTTTTCGAACTTAGCTTTATAATGACTCCTTTGTCATAGGTAGAGCCTCTGCTGTCAGCAAACATCTATAGTCTCGACAGGGATACCTTTTAACCATTTGATCATTCATTATCCCATCCATTTCAGAGTATTAAAAGAATGAATCCAAAAATATGTCTTCATCTTTTGTATCACTTTTCTTTTTACTTATTTTGCAACATAAAAAGCCATTGTCCTGGTTTGGTGGCCAGCTATTTGACAATGCCATTCACTGGTTGTAATTTAATTGAACAAGCTGGCTCGTGATGAAACCCCTTTTCTTATAATTATAAGCCATTACCCTGTTTTGGTATGCAGTATTGGTAATGTCAGTTGAACTATTCCCCAATGATCATGGTAAGCAGGCTTGTAATAAGACCTCTTATCCTTTATATCAAATATATTTTAGAATTACACTCTGAGTAATGATAAACTTTAATGAATGGGATGAACAATTTTCTCCTTAAGAGAGCATGGATGACAGGGTAAGAGTTGAAGATGCTAAGATTGAATCAGTTTCTGTTTTTGTATTGATAACCGTTTTTAGGCCATTTAAAAACATTAAAATTATTTACAGTACTTCTAAATCTTGAGAAGATTTCACAAAAAATAAAATGGGGTTTCACAATCTAAATATACCTAATTTCCTAGAAATTTTCCTTTTGTTTAAGGTCTCCATTTTTAAAAGTAAATATCAGAATTATTTCTTTTGAGAAACTTTTTCAGTATAGCAAAGGCCAATGGAAGACATCTTACAACTTTATTTTCCAATAATCCTAAAAACTATGAACACAAATTTTGTTGGAAATTGAATATTTATAAAGGGAGAAGGGGTTACCTCCTCAATTGAAGAATTTTTTCAAGATAAGGCCATTAACAGGATGAGAATCTCTCTTACCTGATAGATCTTGCAATACGAAAGTGGAAGGGCCAATCTTCTCGTTGATTAATGGTCCAAGCCACATTTTTTGGAACTTAGTGTGTTTTCCTTTATCCTCATGGGCTTTGTCCCATTTCAAAACTAGATCACCAACTTTTAATTTCTTTGAATTGGATGAAGTTGAATCAAAAGATGACTTGATAATTTTCTGATGTTTTGCATGTATAATTCTAGCTTTTTCCCTTTCTTCTTCTAGTTTTAAAATTTGATCCTGTCTTAGTTGAATAGAAGATGAGGGATTTTCTTCAATAAACTGCACTAAAGTTAGAGATGGAAGTACTAAATTGGTTGGTATGATAGCTTCCTTCCCATATACTAGATTCAATGGAGAAGTACCTATGGAGGCCTTCTGTGTTATTTTATCAGCCCATAGTGCGAATATCAAAGATTTATGCTAGTTTTTATGATTCTACTCAATAGTTCTCTTAATGATTTTGATAAGTTTTGTATTGGTGGATTCTACTAAACCATTACCCTGGGGATAGTAATTTGCAAAATACTTCAATTTAAACCCCCTTTTGATAGCGAACTCAAACATAGAATTTCTAGAGAAATAAGATGCATTATCAAAAACAAGATCGTTTGGGACACCAAACCTGGTAATAATAAATTGATCTATGAATTCCATAATCGTCTTAGAGTTTGTTGTCTTTAGAGGAATTGCTTAAACCCACTTAGTAAAGTAATCAGTGGCGGTAAGGATATACTTATGTTGTTTGGATGAATGTAGAGTGATTTCCCCAATGATATCCAATCCCCATTACTCGAAAGGTTGTTCAATGTTCACTGGTTGCAAAGGGAAAGCTGGTTTTCTTTGTCTTCCACTGGAGATTTGACAACTTTGGCATTTCCTTACGTATTCGTGAGTGTCTCTAAAGAGGTTGGGCTAATAATAGCCAGCATGAATGATTTTGTGAGTTGTTGTATCAGCTCCAAAATGTCCTCTGCTAGTCTGTCATGTAGCTCCTGCAAAACTTTTTGCGCTTCAGGTTTTTCTAAGCATCTCAATAGAATTGAATCATAATTTCGCCTAAACAATACATCATCTACAATTATGAAGTTTTTCGCTTTCAATCTAATGTCACGTTTGTTTTTATAGGAGATATTAGAAGGTGTGTATCCATTTTTTAAATAGATAATCAGATCTGCATATTGTGATTCAATATCTGTGATACTTATCTGATTGATTTCTTCAGTATTTTCTGTACCTTCTGGTTCTTGAATATTGGATGCTCCTACTAACAACCCGCAAAAACCTTGGCCTTTGACAATCCTTGCTGCCTTGATTTCTAAGTCATATTCTTGTAATGCTGTGACCCAATTTGCCCTTTTTTCTCCTAATTCCCTTTGAATTAGTAATTGTCTTACTGCTGAAAAAGGAACTATAACTTTTGTGTGAGCTTTTAAGAGAAAGGGTCTGTAGTGTTTAACGGCTTTGTATACAGCAAAGGCTTGCTTTTCAACTTCCAAATAATTAAGTTTAGCACCTTGAAGATTTGAACTGTAAAATGAAATTGGTGCTTCCAAGTTTTGATCATTAATCTGAGTCAGCACTGCTGCATAAGACGAGGCGGATGCGAGAGTATATAGTATGAAATGACTTGAAAAATTGGGAGTGCTTAAAGCAGGGGCGTTAATTATTGATTGTTTGATAGAATCAAATGCCTCTTTTTCTGCGGATCCCCATTTAAACACCAAATTTTTCTTAATCATTGTTTGCAATGGTAAAATAATCTTGGAAAAATCTGGAATGAATCGTTTAACAAAGTTAATTCGACCCAAAAATGACTGCATGGATTTTTTATTATGAGGGAATGGAATATCAGAAATCTCTTTAATTCTATTTGGATCAATATAAATACCATCTTTTGAAACAATGAAGCCCAAAAGCTTTCCTTGATCAAGAGCAAAAAATGACTTTTTTGGATTAAGCGTTTTTGGATTAAGCGAGATACCATACCTTCTGCAACGTTCAAATATTTGTTTTAAATCATGTAAATGATTAGACTTTTTCTTGGAAAATACAGTAATATCATCTAAATAAACAACTACTATTTTATTGATCAATCCTTTGAATGCTATATCCATTGCTCTTTGGAATGTATCTCCTGCATTGATAAGTCCAAAAGGCATTTTTTGGTAAGCATAAGTTCCCCACTTAGTTCTGACGGTAGTTTTAAGTCTGTCATCAGGATGGACCAAAATCTGGTTATATCTTGAAAAACCATCTAAAAATGACATTAACTCAAAACCAGCTACTGAATGGAGTGTTTTCTCCATGGTAGGTAAAGGGAAGTTATCCTTTGGCTTGCTTTATTAAGATTTATGAAATCTATGCAAATCCTGATGTCGCCATTTTTCTTTCTAACTGGCACCATATTGGACACTCAGTTTGAATGTCTGACAGGAAAAATGATCTTAGCCTTCAAGAGTTTGTTTAGCTCAATTTTTATTTGACTCTCTAGGTTAGGATGAATTTTCCTTAACTTTTGTTGCATTGGTTTTTGTTCAGAAAGCATTGGAATAGTATGCTGAATGATCGATGCATCGTATGTTTTCAAATCATCATATTTCCAAGCAAAGACATATTTATTTTTTCATAATAACCTAATGAATGTTGTTCTTTCTTCTAAAGAAAGTCCTAATCCCAAGTTGATGTTTTGAGGGTTTTCCTCAGTACCTAGGTTTATCAATTCAAATCTTAAAGTGGAACTCTGGAGCTTTGAATTGGTCACTTGTTTAAACCTGTCTTTAATATCATAAAGTTCTTCTAGCTTAACAACCGGTTTTGGTATTTAGTTTTCTTCTTGCTTTTCATTCATTTGAAGGTCATGATCACTTTCATCAATGAGTTGATCATCATAGGACTTGTCGGAATTCAAGAAATTTAAAATGTCTTCGTCATGATTGAACACTCACCAATTGGTGACATTGTCGGGAATTGATGGTCTAAAAATTAACTCTACTGAAAATCTGTCTGGGCTGTAATCTTCAGAAGGAAGGAGTTTGGAAGCGACATTAGCTAGCAGGTCTGCTGATGCATTCTGGGACCTAGGGATAGGAGAAATATTGAATGCTAAAAATTGAGATATGAGTTCCTGCACCAAGGACTGATAGTGTTTGAGATGACTAGAAAGATAGTGAATTGTATTTCTAACTTGTTTTATAACAATTTCTGAATCACCAAACACTTTCAAATATTGAATTTTAAGACCAATAGCTTTGTAGAGTCCTTGAACTAAGGCCTCATATTCAGTCGTATTATTTGTGCATTCAAATTCCAATATACATGATAACATAGTTTTTTCTCCTTCAGGGCTAACTAAAATACACCCTGCTTCTGTACCTTCACTAGATTTAGACCCATCAAAGTATAGTGACCAAAATAAAGAATTATGAACAATTTTATTTACAGTTTCCTCAGCAATATTGACACATCTTGATCTATCGGTTTGTGAAAAATTTTCAATTTGAGATGTGAAATTATTAACTGAGAAAGGAGATGGTTGGGCAGTGAAATTGCCAAAGAATGATTCGAATGAGTAATTCCTCAAAATATTGTTATTGAATGCTATTGGTTGATTTTCCTGTTCAAATTCAGTGACAGTATGGGTCATATGTTTCTCCCGATCGATTTTGATCTGATTTGGCTTTCCTTTATAAGGTAGCCACATATGGGACCAATCGGTAGAAATATAACCATGGAGTTTCTCAGACCAGTCTCTACTCAAAATTAAACCATAAAATTCAGGTATATTAGTGATTAAAATATCAATTCTCTGAACCACTCGTGGATCAACTAATAACCTGATAGTTACTGAGTTGATTTATCCTAAAACCTGGACCTTAGTTCTATCCAACTGTACAATATGAATTGCAGACTTTTGGGGTTCAATGTTCAGTTTGGAACAAACTGAAGCTGGCATTATGTTAGAGGATGCCCCTGAGTCAATCGAACAGTTGTGCAGATTTCTATTATAGATCTCATAGGTCAAGAGAAAAGGGGGAGTATGAGAATTTGATTTGTCTCCAATTAAAACTACATCAGCAGCTTCTACTCTACCAGGAGGTGGTTGACTTGAATCATTTGCAGCTTTGGAGAACACAGCATTAGGAAGAGGTGAAGAAGGGATTGCATTTAGCTCTTTAAGAAGTAATTTTTGCTGATGTTTGAGTTTGCTAAGTTCAAACATAGTAATATTTGCCTTTGTCTTCTTCATATCATCGATAATATTGTAATCCATTGAATCTGACACTACCAACATCTTAGATGTTGAAGGTAGGTTTGAAGATGATGGTTGATTTTGGGATGGTATTGCCGCAGATTTCTTTGTGGGAACCTTTTCTTTAATAGTAGTGGTACCTGCACTCCTTTTCTTTGAAGTTGCTTGGACAGGTTCAGGAGTAACTTTACTCCTAGTAGTCACAGGGAAAGCTTCTTGTTCATTTTATGTATCGGAGTTAGGTAAAATGAAATCCCACATCCCATGGCATTCAACAATCTCCTCTTCTTCGAGTTCCTCAGATGGCAAGATCGTTTCATCTTCTTCTTCTTCTTCAGGATCTGAGTCTGCATTAGATATAGCATTTGGTGGTTTTGATTCAGGTTTCTTAAAATTTCTAAATGGCCTCTTTGTTGAAGTTTCAGCTACTTTCTTTTTGATTTCAACCATTTCATTTAACATAGTCTTGAGGACCTTTTGTAGACCCTCCATATCATATGGATCTTTAGGGGTTTTCTTCTTTGAATCATCTTTAAAAGAAACTTTTTTGGATTTTCTATCTTCAAGAGCAGCGTTCTTTTCTAAAGCAATAATGCATTTCTCTACAACAAGCGCCTCTTTCATGTTTTCAGCTAAAGTTGGTTTTGTAGCTCTATATACAAAAATGGCTATATTTGAAGGTAGGGTTGTTATATACCATTCGCTTTTGATTTGCTCACTTGGTTTGGAGGCAGTTGGAATCTTATTTAAGAGTTTATTGAATCATGAATTGAATTCCTTGATAGGTTCTTTAGGTTCTATCCTAAGATTCAAGAGATCATTAATTAATGTTGCTAAAGATCTATCATCGCCATACTTAGTGAGAAACTGTTCTTGAAAAATGTTCCAATTGGTAATGGATCCAGAGGGCAGGGAAAAATACCAAGACCCAGCTAATCCTTGTAAAGTATAAGGGAAAAGCCTAACGACAACATCTTCCTCTGTTACTCCTTTTAAATTTATCGATAACATGAAATTGTTAATATGTTCTTCAGCTTCTGTTCCAACATCTGGATTAAATTTCGGCAACCATTTTTCAGGAAAATCTGGCAATGGGTGTAATGGTGCAGGCATAGTGACCGCACCAGGACTACTCCATGGATTCTGAGCCATCATAGAACTAATAAAAAATGATATTGCTGATGAAATTCTAGATGTTTGGGAAGGAGTTGATATTGATTAAATAGGTTGGGATGTTGAAGTTACTGATCCCTGCTGAACAACAATGTGTAATGGGGGTGTCGATGGTTGACTTCGCACTGGGGATGATGAAATGGAGGATGATGATGAGAAAGCCTCACTGTTTGACCCTTCAGTGTTCTTTTTAGTCGTTTTCCTTTTAGGTAAAGGCAACTCAGTAGGTTCAATACCGAGCTTTCCGCTTTGAAGTCTGGTGAGAGGGTGAGGTAGATTGAATTGCGAAGTCTCATTGCCTTGAGACACTTCAGATTTTTGTGGTGTTATCAAAAAGCCTTGAAGTTTCTGGATGAGAGTCTGGACTTCAGGGGACTCAGGATTTAATCGATCTGAAGTATGGTGGGATTGAGCAGTGGTAGCTGAATCCTCTTCTTCTCGTTTGAATACTGGTGTTTCAGAATGCAAATGGGAAGTTCGAGGTGAGGTGGAGGGAGATTTACTCTCAGAATGGGCTATAGGTTTTGGTTTACTTGCCATTCACAGTTCATGCCCTCCTTCTAGCACCAAAAATGTTGATGCCTTGAAAATCATTGCAACAACATCGGGGAAAACCACCAGGTCCGGACCTTCAAGGCAGCTCCTTTTCCGTTTGGTGTGGTGGCTCCAACTGGAAATAATGGGACCAGTGTCCCAATGATGAATAAAAGGGGATGGATGAATGGGTGGTTCTCTAATATAATGATAATGGATGAATGATTTAATCTAAAAAGTAAAAATATGAATAACTATCCTATCCCAGGAAATTTCTGTATTAGTGTAATGTCTGATTATCTTTATCCAAAAACAGGCATATAGATGACTCTATTGGTAAACAAAGACATTTATTCATATGATAATTATTTTGTTCAAGTAGTTGAACAAAGTAATCATTAAAACATTATTACACTATTCTTTATATATCACTGACACAGATATGATTGAAAGAATAACACTCCTTAAACATTCAATAGTGAAAAATATAAGGACTGCTATTAAAAACACATACATATATCCAATGATAGCAAGATTAAACAAATGACAATTCACATGAAAGAATGAAACAAGAGCATAGATAATAGTACCATATGTTATTTGGATCACTCCTGATATCAATCGCATTCAAATTCCTTCTTTCAACTTAGAAATACTTTCACATCAAGGCAATAGTGCACATCCCATCAAAGCTTTTTCGTTAAAATTCGGAATACCGGTCCAGTCTTTATAAAAAAAAAATATACTAGAAGCACAATAGTGTGACTTCCAGATTTGAGTTTATACAAAAACTGAGGACATTTTCTAAATGCATGAAAGGGTCTATAAATACTAATTAGGCTAACTAATTACAAAAATAAAATGCTATTAATTGGTACAACTAGATCATGAGTATCTTCTCAATATAGGCTTATTTGCACTCGGTAGCATGATTCATTGTTTCGAATGATATCCCTTTGATTTGAGCTAGCAGATTGCAAGCATCGGTTCCAATTCTGGAGGACGAGTGAGATGAGAATGTAGTTTAGCTGAGTATGTGGCATCATGGATTTCAGGAATGATACAACCGATCGCATCGGTTAAACATTTGAGGGCGGCCCTTTGATTGTATGGTTTTACTAAGAAAAACCAATAGGTATCCCAAGTTAAACTTTGGATGCCGGCAATTAATCTTCCATTCTTCTCCGATTCTTGATTGCATGCTTGTTTGAATGATTTGGCTGAAGGAAATTTACTTGGAGTGCACTGTGAAATCATGTTAGACAGATAAAGGGTGTTATTGATTAACTCAATTAAATTACTTGTAGATAATTTGCATCTTGAGATTTCTCTCTCTGCTTTCATTAGCTGTGACTGCAATTCTAAGAAAAGGATCTCTTTGTGTGACTCTAGAATTTTGGGAAGATTTGCGGCCTGCCCTTCATTGGTGTCTTGCCAAGCAAGAAAGTTAGTTAGAGTCTCATCGGCCTGTTTCAAATCCTGCCTAGCATTGACTGTTTTGTCAACTATTGATGCAATTATATCACAAAGGAGCTCAACTAGAGAAATATTATGACATAGCAGTCTTAACTGTGTAACCAATGCTTTGTTGATCTATAGAGCTTCGGACCTGAAATCTGCTGGTTGCGGAAGACTTTTGAACTTTTCTATTTGGTGTGACAGTTGAACAATTTTCTCGTCTTTAGTCTTCATCATTTGTTCATTCATTGTCTTTATTCTGGCCAATGCTTCGGATAATCCCTTTTGCTTTTGTACCACGCTTAAGTCTATCCTTTGTTTCTCCTCAATCAACTACTTATTCAATTGATTGTTTATTTGCTGCTGTGTTGATAGCTGTTGTTATAATTGTTCAATTTTCTGTTGTCTTTTGGACACCTGTAACTGCAATGAAACAATTGTTTTGTCTCTTTCCATAAGTAGATTGCTTACTTCCGAGGCTTTATCCATAGTGGCTGCTGAATAAGCTCCAGCATACTGAGAAGGTTTTGTAAGGTCATCGGAAGGGTTAAACTCTTCTTTCCACACTACATTAGCTGTCTCTGTTTGTGCTGGAAACAGGGAAGATTGATCAAGTCTCCTCCTTTTCCTCTGTCTTTTCACTACAACCCTATGTTTGGGACTGTAAAAGACATCTAATGGAGGTATGTATTCTATCTGCAAAATAATTTGATCGGATGGATCTTTTGGAATTATTTCTACATCCATGCTGGTGGGTAGGCCGCTGGTTCTTTCAATTGGAACTACTGTTGATGCTGTATCTTGTCCGACTATTACTTTGGGTGTGCTGGCACCTTGTGGACCTTCCAGATTGCTTATAATAGAGTCAAATTGTTGCCATTCTTGGAGGAGCTTAGGATCAATCTGAGTATCCATATTGATATTTTTCGTTGCCCTTGTCCTGTTCTTTTTCTTGCTCTTTCTCCTTCTCTGTTTCTTTTCCTCTTTCGAGAATCTTCTCTACAGTAAGAGGTTGATCAATAATTCGCTGTTCAGACTCGCTTGATTGGGTTGTCGGGGTAGTAGCTAATAAGTCCAGAGGTAGAGTTTGCAACCTCTGCTCTCTGAGCATATTAAATTCTACTAGCCTTTCATCGTTATATCTCATTTTGGCCAGCATTTGTACCTGGAATAATGATTTTGAAGAAAACAGGTCATCAAATTCATCTTTTTCATGATCAAACCTTGTAAGTTTGGCTTGTTCAAGCTCAGCATAGGAAACTTTCCTTGGATCGAATTGCCTATTAGGAATGGTTGCAAGATTGAGCATGTTTATTTTTTCTACCTCCTTCTCCGCATGTTTGTAGTCATGTAGAGTATAAACACCGCATCTCAAAGGAAAAGTTGGCCAAGCCTGTTTTTTAGAATTCCTAAGAGTCTTTGATGTTCCCGCTGTTGTTATTTGGTAGGCCAATTCTCGGGCTAACAACTTGTCAGGTACATACAGAGGAAGGACATGAGGTCTTTCAAGGCTACCAAAAACCCTTATGTATGTGAACTTGTCTTCCCTAAACCAATTTCCTACAGCGGTTAGGTGAACCTCTACTTCCATGGAAATCTTTGGGGCAGGCTTATAAAAAATGGCATAATAGATAGGTAACATGAAACCATTACATATTTGGTACAAATAGTCCTTATAGTGTGCCTTCCATAACTTTTGATGATAAATGTGGATTGGCATGGGGTCTTGTGAAGTCCATCTCCACCCAAGTACAGGAAATTCAGAATTGAAACAAAGAGTATCTAAAATATAAGCACTGCAATAAAACGAAGGAATAGTCTTGTCGGTTACGCGAGTTTTTGCTGTAAACTAAAGAATTGCAGTGGCTAATTTATCTGACAATATGTTTGCCCAATCCATTACTTCACTGTTAATCGCCGCTTCCATTAAAGGAACCATTTCAATAGTGAAGTTTGCAGAATCATGCAATCCCCAAATTCTACACATCATTGCTCCGACATAACAGTAAGGAGAACATAATGAATCTACAGAGTACTTACCTGAGGATTCATGTTTGTGCCTTGCAAGGTTCTGTCTCCACTCTCGAATTGGTGCCGATTCAGTATCATTCTCGTTTCCGAAATTTTCAAGAAAGGCTTTATTGTATTTCTTTTGAGGTTTGGGCAAGTGATACATTTTCCTTAAGTCATCTGGTTGAAATGAGCCAAAAATCCTTCCGTCAACTATGCAAAATGTTCTGTTTAAAACCAGGATCTCCTCTACTGCCCATCGCACTACATCAGTGTATGGAAGAATTTTCTCACGTGCTACTATTCTGTGCAAATATGAATCAACTAAATCTTTAAGGGAAGCTTCTGATTTTCTAGTTGAATCTGCGGTAGCTTGTACTGGTACTGTCTCAGGCTCCTCTGCTTCAATTAAATTATAGATGCTTTGCCAACTTGTGTTTCCAAGGCCAAGGCACGTAGTGTTTGAAATCACACCCTTTCTGCTTGGTCCTGGATCACTAGTGGGTTGCACTGTTACTGCGGGAGCCGCTACTGCCACGGATCTCTTGGATTTCTTTCCCATTTTGTTCAACTTTGTTATTTCAGCGGAGTTTTGTGCAAGGAATGAAATCAACGTCATACATAGAATAGGTAGTATGAGCCAATATGAAAGAATTATATCAATTAGCGAATAATCAAAGATTATAGTGAAAATTCCACAGACACAATCTAAGGAAAAATCTCAGCATAACTGCTTCATTGATTGGCTATTTAACCTGTCAATCATGGTGAAGGAGTTTTAAATACCCATCATATCATTTATATGCCGAATGATTCATTCAAGCGTGGCTTGGGTTTTTGGCAGATAATCAAAAGTAAATCGCTATCAGTGATTGATGAAGTGAACGGGAAGGCTTTAATAATAATCCAAAATAATGCATGCAAGCCTTTTAAGTCTATTTTGAAACTCGCGCCTTGATTTATTGGATCGCAATCGGGGATGAGCTCGGGTCATATTACTTATGTTATCGCAAAATCGCCGATCCCCGATGGCGATAAACCTTATCGCATCGAGAGATTTAAAGGTGTCTTAAACGTGCACTGCGTTACATCCTCCGATTGCCGATAGCGATATCGCGTTGGAGAAATAGGGGAGGGCCTTTCATTATACTTGCTATTCGCCTTTCCCAATAACTGATAGTTGTTTTCTTTTCGGATTGGAGTAAGTCAATGGGTTTTTGCATTATGTTCTCTTTATTGTTGTGATATGCGATCTTGTGATTGCTTTATTACAATAACAAAGAACTTTATATTTATTCATAAGACCGATTTCATTATAGTTCAAAAGGTTTATAATATAACATTTCCATTGGACTTTTTGATGAAGAATTTTCTAATGATGAGTTGATACCAATTTATTCAAACATCTATGTTTAAAAGGGACCCATTTCATATTATAGTTAAAAAGATTTTTTTTTTTGAAATGGGGTTTGTTGTACAACACAACACAACCTCAGGTGACTCTAGAGACATTTGACAAGTGGGGCATGGATTTTATTGGGCCCATTGATCCACCAGCAGGGAAAGAAAAGTACATAATTGTATGCAATGACTATTGGACAAAGTGGGCTGAGACCAAGGCTATTAAGGTAGAAACAAAAGAGAAATTGGTTAAGTTCTTAAGGGAGAAAATATTCCACAAGTTTGGGTACCCTAGAGAACTAATCACTAACCAGGGAGCTCAATTTACATCACACCTAATTGAGAATTTGTTGAGGCAACATAAGATCAAACACAAGAAGTAAACTTCTTAACATCCTTAGGGCAATGGACAAGTAGAGGCTACTAACAGATCATTGGAAGGAATCCTTGACAAGGTTGTGAGCAACAGTAGAAAATATTTGGCTGACAGACTAGTTGAGGCCACTTGGGCCTATAATACAACCTGTAAGACAACCATTGGCTTCACCCCTTATGACTTGGTCTATGGAAAGAAGGCTTTGCTCTCCATTGAGTTTGAGTACAACATTTTGAGAATTGAAATACAGTTGGATTTGGATGTTACAAAGGCATAGCAGGAGAGGTTGCCCCAACTCAATGTTTTGGATGAATTCAGGATGCAAGCCCTCCTACACACTGAAGTTATTCAAGTGCAGAGGTAGGCCTGGCATGAAAAAAAAATCAAGGAAAAAGTTTTTCGAGGAGGAGATTGCACTCTGCTATATGGATCCAGGTTCAAGGAATTCAAAGGAAAATTGATGACCAGGTGGCCGGGCCCATATTTGATAAAGAAGTGCCATGACAATGGGGTTGTTCAAATAAGGACCATTGATGAAGAAGGTATCCCTGTGCTTGTCAATGAATACATATTGAAATCCTATAAAAAACCTTTGTGAAGGGAGGAGTTCATTAGTACCATCAGTAAGGAAGTAAATGTGATTGGAAGTGTCTTAGCTTCCAGGTCACCCAATTATTGAAGACTGTTTTTATTTTTTGAGAAAAAAAACAATAAGGGACCTAGGTGAAAACCTCTTTGAAGCACCTAAGGCCAACTCTTGGGTTGAAAACCTCCTTGAGGTAGCCTGAGAGTGAAAAAAGGAAAATAAAAAAATCCCTGGGTGAAAACCTCCCTTAAGGTGCCTAGGGCAGGAAAACATGTTGAAAACATCCTTTGGGGTGACCTGTGTGTCTTTCAAAAAAGAAGAAAAAAAGAAAGAAAAAAAAATGAAAAATTCCATGGAAGGGACCTCAAACCTGCTCTCTAATAAATTTTTGTGATTTTATAGGTTTTCAAAGACAACAAAGGACTCAGAGTTCCAAGGATAGAAAGCCAAGCATCACCTCAATTTTTCCTCCATCCACTTCATCTCATTTGTGCCTACCATGTCCCCATCATCCATTTCCACTTTCATGCATCAAAAACCAATTTTGTAGCATTTTTATAGCTTGCTACACGATGTCCTATAGCTACTACAGGAAGATCCTGTAGCACTACAATATTTTTTGAAATACTACATGAAAGGGGTCGTGATAGGACAAAAATGATGTATGCCTATTGTAGGTTAAAAGAAGGGACCCTACACCTCACCACCTCTCACCCAACATCAACTCATGTCCATACCTACTTCTACATCCATAAAAAAACCTCATGAAAATGTAAGAAAAAATACAAAAGAAGGGGTCCAAAGGACATGTCATCATTGGCCTCATCCATCCATCACTCCATCTAATTCATCACCATTTGCCAACTCCTACACCACCACCCATCCTCCCTATAAGAAATAAAAAGAAACAAATATTAAAGAAAAGGCAACTACAGGGTTTCCTGTAGCAACTATAGGGTTTCATGTAGCAGCTACAGGGATTCCTGTAGCAGCTACAAGATCTCCTGTAGTAGCCCATGTTATGACTGCCACAAGCATAAGGTGCATTCTCCTCCACCACTAATGCAAATAGGGAGCTCAAACATCTCTACAGGCCTTGTGAATCCTCTCGAGAGCTCAACAGTAGCAACAATGATACCAAGCACCTACACATAGGAAACAACAATCATACAACTACATCAACAGAAAGAAATCAACAAAAAATGACCAAAGGAGAGAACTTACCTCAACAAGAATCACAATAAAGTCATCCTCCAACATGCATTGACCAAAAAAGGTAGACACGGGTATGGAACCTCATCCAAACTCTTCCCCGATTAACAATATGGTAAAAGTGTAGGAATGTGAAAAAGTTATTTTTTATAAGCTAGAGGTGGCCAATTAACTTGGCCACCCTCAGATCGAGATCAAAAAGTAAACTCTCAATTAGCATGCCACATTGGAAGGTCACAATAAGGTGAATTGGTTGAGAAAGTGGTTGATTTAGGTATGTTAGAATGGGTGATAATTACTAGGGGAGATTGCTTGATAACCAATGGTGGGCCAACGGTCCCAATGAGGAAATCCCATACCACTGCCAGCCAAAAAAGCACTCCATAAATAGACCATAAATAGAAACAATTCCAAACTTTCATGCACCAATTATTCATTTCAAGGTCAGAGAGACTGGGACCACCTTGGAGAGCCATTGAGGAAGAAAACCCTATTTTGGCCACCCTACAAGAAACAAAGCTACAAGAAACTACATGAAACTCATGGAGCTAAAAGAATCACTCGAATTTCACAAGAAACCTACAAGGGGGGTGCCTAGGGTCTAGTTGGTAAGAAATTCTCAACATCCAGAGCATCATAGTGAAAGGAAGGTGGCCCATCTCTCTCATTTTTTTGAATTGATATCTAGGAAAGAAAAAAAGGGACAAGTCTAAAACTTTCTAGTAATTACAATGGGACTAGGGTTTAGATAGAGTTTTGTGAAGTTTAAAGAAAATTGTGTGGAGATATAAAAGGGTGAAAATTGCAGTCATCCACCAAAATTTTTAAACTCCTAGTCACCTTGAACTCACACTAAGGCTAGCCTACAAAACCTCCTACAATCAGCTAATCAGAGAAGAGAAATGGGAGCATGGTTCAATAGAAGGGAACCCACAGACACATCTAGGATCTACCTTCATCCCCCTGTGGTAGAGATATTTAGAGGCATCACTAGCTAGGATTATTTGTGTTTCTTAGGAGGTACGATGATGATATAGCTCAACAATTGTCCATGCCACTTAACCCTCAAGGTAGAACTAGTGCTACTACTGTGGTTGTTATCAAATGATTGCCTAGCAATTTCTAACTAGGTGGATCGAAATGCACCATGTGGATTTAATTTTACCATAGTAAAATCACTTTCACTGTGGAAAATACTTTATTAAACCACTTTTATTAAATTATTTTATGATTTAAATAAAAAAACCCCTGGAGAATAATTAGATAAATCATTATTTATTTATTTTTCTCTAGGAATTATTATTAAATCATTATTTAATAATTATTCCTTGTCCCATTTGGCTAAATCCCTTAGTAATATTTAAATAAATCATTATTTATTTGAATTTCCTTATTGTTGTTATTAGAATAATTATTAAATCACTATTTAATAATTATTTTGATTTCACACCTTTCTTGTTTCTCGCAAAATAGTTAATAAACCATTTTATTTGTTAATTATTTCTAAATAAAACAATTTAACCATTTTAAATTCCCTTTCCCTCTCCAATAAATATAATAAAGTATTCCAAGTAGTTAGACCTGAATTTCGTCAATAATATTTTATTATTCTCTAGTTTCAAGATTAACACCACACTTTGCTATATAAACGAGGGCTTTTCATTCATTCCTCACCATGATCATTATCATTGTCAATATTATTGTCATTTTTTTGAGCTCCCATTTGAGTTCTTCACTTTGTTTGGGCTTTTGACATGTTTGAGAGAGGGAATTCTATTTTTGAAGCATCAAGGATATCAAATGACCCATCCCATGGAGGGGAACTTACAGACTAACCTGTAGATATCCTTCATCAGGTGTTATCAATAAAGATATATTTGTTTAAAATCATCTTTACACTAGGTTATTATTCTGGATATATCATTTTTCTGCTACTTCTTTTAGATGTTGTTTTCTTTTACTGCATATTTTCTATTTGTATTGAAAATCTAGGACAACAACATCCATCAACTTGTTGTTAGGGTCACTTGTCACCTAATGGCTTAAGTGAGGGTTTTTGGTACATCTTCCAGGAATTTTCATACTATCAAATGACAAATCCATTTGTTTAATTACTACATTCATAGGTGACTGAAGTTTAAGAAATTTTAGGGTTTCTTCAACTACTTTTTTAGGCCTCTCAGTTTATTTCCAGTTTTAAGCCCTATTTTGTCATACTTTCAGATTCTAAAGGGTTTCTGGTCTTTTCTGCAGGTCATAGGTACCATTCGAGCAAGAGACGACAACATTTGTCTGAAATCTGTTGGCCGAGACAACCATGAACAATGAATACTTCTTTTTCCTGTTTAGTGCACTCTAGGGTGCACTTTGTTCCCCATAAACTCCGCTACATTAGGAAACATGTCAGTACCTGCACTCCCCAGTGTTTCTAAAGTTTTTTCATTTTTTTTACAGTTTGTCCAAAAGTGTTGTCTACAGACTAGTTTTGGTTTTTCAATTATGTTAATCGGTCTCCCTTGGTCCTGGATCCACTTGTTTTGTCTCTTTGAGGAAGGAAATAGCCCCCTAGGGTTTAGAGTACTCCTCCACATTGTTAGGAAAACATTTGTTGAGTGAGGAGTCTAGGGTTTTCAACATTTTTAGCCTCTGTTTCTTAGATCTGATCCATTACTTTTTAGATCCATTGGATAGGTTTATTTTAATCTCACTTTAGAGTTTGGGTTTGCCTTTTCCCTCTTATGATCCCCTTGAGCATCTGTTACAAAGTATTTTTTCACATCTCCTGCACTTCCCTATGACATACCCAGAAGTGCCTGAAACATGACCATTATGCAGTGTACACATTCATATATGAAGCTGAGATCCTCCCTAAGACATTGATTGGAAAATGCCTTGAGCTTCCCCTGAAGGAAATAGCTCTAAAACCCTAATTTGAGAATCATCGGTCTTATGAGACTAAAGATAGCTATGGTCACTTGTTGCATTGTACTTGACCCACAATGGCATCTCTTTGTTCACTTGTATACCCACGATGATCCCAAAAAGGCTTTTTTCCCAAAGAGGATGAGAAGCTTCGTGATCTAGAAGCTTCCATAATGGCGAGCTGGAGGTTGTTCAACATAGATGAGGTCGAATTCTGCCAACTTGGCCTCTTGGTATTATCCCTATGAGCTACCTCCTTTAGATGAGGGCCTAATGCTATCTTTGGATAGGTCCTAACTCCCTTTCCTAGCCTATATATTCATCCTCTCCCATTCCCAAATGGTTGGTTGGTCAGGTTGGAGGTTGGTTGTTCAGGATGGGCATTGGTTCGTCTATGCCTATTTTGCACCCTTATTCTAAGATTGTGCCTATATGATACTCATTTGAATTGGAGACAGTGTTGGGCAGTGGATCCCTCGCGTAATAGTTTTGAGGCTTAAAGCCCACAAATTTGGGTATTGGTATTATAAAGGCTCCACGAAGTGCGAAGAGCGCGAATTGTAATGGGTCAAGTCTAAGGGTAGTCCGCCCTAAAATATTGTAAATTAATCTAGAATGTGTCGGCCTACCCATGGTCCGCAGACCATGGGAATGTATAAATAAGAGCGAGGTTCTAGGTGTCGAGGGTAGCTTTGGGTAATGTTAAGAAGTGATATGGTTTTCTGAGTACGGTATTTGCTTTGAGTCTGTAAGTCCGAGTTGAGGGTAGTAGTAGTAGAAGAGGCTTTGAAGCTGTGTGCGCAGAGGCCTAGTAGAGTCTGCAACTATGTGCGCAGACCCCTGTAGCTATGTGTGTAGGGTGGAATTGGATTGTACTGGAACAGAAGATTAATAAAAGATAAGTGTTTTTGAAATATTGTGCATCTACTCGTAGATCTGCGTGTTTATTCTTATGTTATGGTTTTATGCATCTCTTTAAGGTTTATGTTTACGTGCACATGTTACGAGTATTGAATGATTGATAAATACTATTGAATTAAGTTAGACCTATAATAAAACGTACTAAGGGTAAGGATCTAGACAGCACCTCTTTGCGCTCGATACAAGGGCTACGCGAAAGTCAGATAGCTGCATGAAACAGTACAAGTGTGAAAGATCGGTTCACGAACTCCCTAGACCTCATCAAGACATCCCAAGGGTGTGGAAACCTGGTTCCAACATCCTCCCATACTACCTCAGGTGAGACCTTAGTCTGCGTTTTGTGAGCTATTATCAAAAGGGCTGGTAGTTTCGGGATTTGTTTGGCTAAAACACTTCTGAACCTGGGTCAGGCCCCAATAAGCCAACAAATGGTTCCATTGTCGGGACTGGGATCTACCTAAGGGATTTCTGATGTCAGAACAATGGAACCCTACAAAGAAGGAAATTGAAGAGTGGTTAGATCAGAAGCTTGAAGAATTCATGGTACAAGAAAACAAAACTATGCAGATATCCGAGAAGAGGTGGTTGGATCGCTATGTATATACGGAAATCCATGAGATCTTATTTGCGACCTTCTCCATGATTGAATAATAGGAGGGTTTATCACTAGATTTGTGATAGATACGATCGTGAGCTATAATGAAGTAGAATGAAGTTTTCTCAAGGGGCCATGAGGTAAGTACATTAAATCCCTGAATACCTGGATTAAGATGTTGTTATGTCAAAAACGGGTTATGCGACTACATTAATAAGTGGAACGACGTGGAGTGGAAACGTCTACAAAGGGATCAAAGGATTAGAGAATAGTCCCCTAATTTCACTGTCGCGAGAAAGCGAGGAGGAGTTCGCTCGGTTCTCCCTGAGAAGTGCGGTCTGGTTGATAAAGCAGCACATCTTGCAGTTACCACCCCCATCTATGCTATCCTACTTCGCCTGCATCCCCTCCATCCTCACCCACCCCACTCCCACCACCCTCACGGTTTAGCATGGCGAGCACGATCAAGTTAACTGTATTAAGAGGAGTAGGAAATGAGGACCCAGATCAGTTCTGGTTCGTGGTAAGGGAAGTATGGGAAGCACAAGAGGTTACGGATGACAACATCAAGAAGGCTACATTGGTGAGCATGCTGCAAGACGCGTGTTGACGTGGTATATCAAGCACTCTAGCAATCACCCAAATGAATGAATAACGAAGGTCCAGGATGTGTTGAAGAAAGAATTTAGTTGGCCAAAATGAGAGATGCAATCAATCATCGGATTTAAGGAGATCATGATGCTTCCAGGCGAGACCCCATGGGATCTATATCAGCAACTGAAGAGTATGATCCGTGAGGCTAATATAACACTTTTAGACATGCAGCACCACTCATGGTTTGTGGCATCCTTGACACCACACCTAAGGATGACATTGTCACAATAGAAGCTTTCAACCCAAGCTTAAGAATTGGAGATAGCGATGAAGTTGCATGAAACTCTGATACAAGATCCTGGGTTGGGAGTTCAAAAAATCCATGCGCAACTATGAAACCTATGCTTGGATATGCAAAGTATGAAGCAAGAGAGGGCACCGTGACTGGAGGCACGTGGAGAAATATGGTGTATAAAATGTAAAGGGCAGGGCCACGACAAGGATCATTGTCCTGTATTCGCGAACTATTTGGTAGGAGGGGAACCCATGCCGTTGAGACCAGAGGCACAGGCAGGGCCAAGTGTGGTGCCCACACTCTGGTGTGCAATTTTTTAGGTGGGAGGAAAGCACATGATGGACAATTGTCATCTATTGCAGAAATATACACAGGTCTCATAGCAATTGTTTTGTAAGTTCTGTAGTTTAGTGGCACATGACAAGCGTACTTGTCACAGCTATGAACTAATGATGGATTAGACTCCAACATATAGGATGCAAACCGAAATGCGAGGCCCCGATCCAGCTGCAGGAATTTTGCATGGTGGATTTCAAGGGAGAGGTCGAGGACGAGGAGGAATGGGGACTGGAAGGGGCCACTA
Organism: Pinus taeda; assembly: GCA_000404065.3. Classification (NCBI taxonomy): domain Eukaryota; kingdom Viridiplantae; phylum Streptophyta; class Pinopsida; order Pinales; family Pinaceae; genus Pinus; species Pinus taeda. Next base: position 105,848 of record APFE031223744.1, read on the forward strand.
ACAACTAATCTGTTACAATTGCGGAGGACCAGGGCACTATGCTCGTGATTGTACCAACCCAACAAGAATATCTTACCCATACTATGCGTAGTTTGATCATGAAATGGTAGATTGTCCTACGTTGATTGCACAGATGCACAAAAAATGGGTACCACACCCTACTCCGACCCAGAATGTCCAAATGATGAAGTTTCAGCCGCGCGAAGAAGACCCCAACGTGAATGTAGTGCTCAGAAGTGGTGCGACCACTAGGGAAGACAAGGGGAAGTAGCCCGAGGAAGATACATGGGTTTGTAAGGCTCCTACAAAGGAACCCGAGTTTGACTTGAACCACGCAAAGGAGACATTTATGGAAGCTAGGAAGAGCTTCACGGAAGCTTCCACCTCAAGTAGTAAGTACCAACCAGACTCGGGGATGGATCCTTCCATGCTTACTACATTTATGGAGACCTGCATGAAGCTGTTACATGATAATAAGGTAGTTAAAGATTACAAGAGTTGATCACATGATGCACGGGATGAGTTGAGCCTTGCCTAGTCCGAAAGTTGGGAAGGCATGCATTGCGCACTGGGAGGGAAATGAGATTGACAGTGAAGATTGGTGAGTACGAAATGGATCAGGTAATTCTAGACCTGGGTTCAGACACAAATGTGTTACCTAAGTTGACGTGGGAACGCATGGGTAGGCCCACGTTACAGTGGTCACCTATTCAATTATGGATGAAGAACCAACAAAAGATCATGCCCGTGGGAAGATTTCAAGAAGTGACAGTTGATATTGAAGGCACGAGCACCCAGACGGATTTTGAAGTGATAGAAATTGTCGATGACAACAATCCTTACCCCTCATTGTTAGTAATCAACTGGGCGATGGATATGAATGGAGTCATCAATATGAAAAAGAGGAAGATGATATTCGAGAAAAAATCCCTTAGCATAGTAGTTCCGCTAGATCCGGCCGAAGGTACGTGCTACACTAAACCTGTAGGCGATGATGGAAGTGACGATGAGCTGGATTGTATCTACAAGATAACTATGCAGGATCAGGATTGGGTAAATCTGACTGCAGATGGAAGAATCTCGTGGGAGCACACAGGTTCTTGCATCTTGGATTTTGACGAAGAAGATGAAACGCTGGCACAATCAATTGAACAAAGTAACAACGCTGAATTGCAACATGATGACTAAATCATTGCGTTGCATAATAGCCCAGGTACGAGATCTACCAAAATATGATGGACTGACAGTTGTGGATGAATTCTTGAACAAGTTTGGAAGCAAAGTACCAAAGCACCAGTGGCTTGAAACATTGAAATGGGCACTGCGTGTGACACCTGCGCTTTGGTGGGGAACCCATCAAGGAAACTTTGAAAATTGGCACAGTTGTTGGAGGATGATGCGGCTATGCTTAGGGGAACTGGAACTATGAATACTGGATAGATATGATGGATGCGATGACCTATGCACCCACCTCACAAAATGGACTAAGGCCTATGGAGAAGAACCTCAGCCTAAATGGGTACACTTATTCTACTATACCCTGGATGTCATACCCAGAAACTGGTACACCGAGAAAGAACTCCAACATGGTATAGGTGAATGGGATGTCTTGTGCGAGGGATTTTTATTAACATTCTCATTTGAAGACCCATGGTCGGACACTGTTGACGACACGCTACAAGCAGTGAAAGCCACCATCTTTAAGGTACAACATGAGCCACGGGAAGTATTTCAACCAGTATGGTCAACCCAATTAAGCCATGCCCTAGAATGTTATAATGTATAGGTAGAAAAGGATGATGATGACCCCCAAAATATTAATTTTCCAGAAACCAAAGGAAGTCACGAGGTTCGAGGACCATCAATTGAGGACCTCGACATCACTGCGCCACTAAAAACCAAGCAGGTAAATATTGGTACTGATGCAGAGCCAAAGTATGTGACGCTTGGGGACTATTAGGATGATGCTATGGTGGATAAGGTCACCAAGTTACTCCGTGAGTATCAGGATTTGTTCCTGACCAAAATCATGGATTTAAAAGGGATCATTGGCGCCTTAGGGAAGATGAAGATTACTCTGAAACCAGATGCAAAGCCAGTTAAGTAGCGACCTTACCGGTTGAATCCAAAGTATAAAGAAAAGGTCCACGAAGAGTTGGACAAAATGTTTGTTGCAGGAATAATTGTACCAGTGGAAGAGTTTGAATGGGTAAGTCCTATGGTAGTATAGGAGAAAAAACGGAAGGATGAAATTTGAATCTGCATGGACCTCAGGAAACTCAATGACGCATGTGTTCACAATCCATTCCCAATGCCCTTTACAGATGAAGTAATGGAAAATGTTGGCGAATATGAGGCTTACTCACTCACGGATGCTTTCTTAGGGTACCATTAGATCAAGTCGTGGCAGAAGATAGGAGCAAGACAACCTTCGCAACTGAATGGGGCTGTTTTCAATACGTTGTTATGCCTTTTGGACTAAATAATGCGCCAACAATATTTTCGTGCATCGTGGTGGTCGCATTCAAGGAGTTCATCCACAAGTTTTTGGAGGTCTATTTCAATGATTGGACTGTATTTAGGTTAGTTAGAAACCACATAGAAAACTTACGGTTAATGTTGGATACTTGCCGACGACACCAGATCACGCTGAATCTTAAGAAGCGCACCTTCTTCATCCCCTTTGGAAATTTACTCAGCCATGTGGTCTGCAAACAAGGTCTGATGATGGATCCTGTGAAGGTTGCTGTTATTCTCAACCTGGAAGCACCGTGAAGTGTCAAACAACTACGCGCCACGTTGGGCCACACTGGTTATTATCGGAAGTTTATTAAGAGTTATGCACAAATCACGATGCCAATGGAACAGTGGCTGAAAAGGGATGCTACATATTGTTGGAATGATGAGTGTAAGAAAAGTCTGGAGGTTCTCAAGGAAAAAATGGCGTTCGCTCCTATTTTGGTCTTTCCCAAATGGGACATCAAATTTCATGTACATGTTGATGCATCATGCATTGCGCTGGGTGTTGTACTCACGCAAGAAGATGTGGAAGGGATTGATCACCTGATCGCGTTCGCAAGTTGGCAACTGTCCAAAGCCAAAAATAATTATTCTACTATTTAGTGCGAAGGATTGGCGATGGTATACACGCTCCAGAAATACCGCCACTATCTACTTGGTGGGAACTTCAAAATGTATACTGATCATTCTGCATTGAAATACCTGGTGAACAAGCCTATGTTGGGAGGGTGCATCTAAAAATGGTTTTTATTGTTTCAAGAATATGACTTCGAGGTCATCGTCAAGCCAAGATGCTTAAATGTAGGACCAGATCATCTTTCACGAATTGAGAACTGTGAGGAGCCAACAAATTTGGAGGAAGGACTACCTGATGCACAATTCTATGCTGTGCACATTGCGGACAACTGCTTAGAGGATATAATCCATTTCTTAACTACAGGGACCATTCCACAGGGATATTCATCCAACAGAAGAAAGATTTGGTGGTATGTGCGGTGGATTTTCTGTCATTGCGAGGCACCTCTAGAAAATGGGAAACGACGAGATATTACGGAGATATGTACCTGAATTTGAATGAGGAAAATCCTTGCAGAAGCACATGGGGGGGCTGCAGGAGGACACCATGCGAGATGAGCGATGGCATGGAAGATTTTTTGCACCGGACTATGGTGGCCAACCCTACATCAAGATTCGAAAGCATACTATCAGGCCTGCAACATATGTCAACGGACTGGGAAACCATTACGAAGGGATGCAATGCCACTCAATCCACAGATGATGCTGCAACCATTTGAAAAATGGGTGATAGACTTTTTGGGGCCCATCACACCTCAATGGAAAACGGATGCACGCTATATCATCACCGCGATAGAGTACTTGACCTGATGGGAGGAAGCACAGCTGGTTAAGGATTGCACAACTGATATAGCTGTGCAATTTTTGTTTGATAATGTGTTGACACAGTTTGGATGCTCGAAAATTCTAATGAGTGACCGCCAAACGCACTTCCTAAATGAAACTATCAATGCACTCACTAAGGAATTCCAAGTGTATCATCAACAAAGTACACCGTATCACCCGCAAGTGAATGGGACATTAGAAACATTCAGCAAGATTCTGGAGACTACGTTGACAAAAGTATGTAACACGCAAGGAAACAATTGGGATTTGCACATACCTACCGTGCTATGGGCATATCAAACCACATGTAAGAAATTGACGGGTCAGACACCTTTCAGGTTAGTCTACGGCATGGAAGTCGTCTTGCCAATGCAATACATTGTACCCAGTTTGTGGATAGCAGCAATGACAAGCATGGCAGACCACGAAGCATTGGAAGAAAGGCTCACGCAACTGGAAGAGCTTGAGGAAGAACGGTTTCTGGAGGGATTCCATCAGTAGGTAGAAAATCAGTGTGAGAAAGCTTGGCATGATTGCCATATCAAGTTGCGCATGTTCAAAGTAAACAATTTAGTATTGTTGTATGACAGCAAGTTCGAAAAATTCCCTGGAAAACTTTGAATGCATTGGTTGGGAACATATGTAGTCAAAGAGGTCACAGACGAAGGTGCAGTCTAGCTCGGAAAGCTTAATGGAGAACCCTTCCCAGGAAGAGTAAATGGCAGTCACCTGAAGCCCTACATGAGTGGGCTAACTGTCTGACTAACCAACTGAAGCATAGTCTCAATGTTCCAAGAAATTGAAAGAAGGCGTGGGGCTATAAATGAGTCTGTAGGAAAGCTGCGTGGAAACAGGGTTCCGCGTAGGGCACATCTATCGTAGGAATCACAGTCACACATAAGGGGCTGCACTACTGTGCAGATAGGCTGGGAAGTGACTGTTGAGGTCACTGTTCATGAAAAGATGGGCAATTTAAGACAACGAGGAGAGGATGGCGGGTAATTAAGACATAGAGTCAGAACTAGATTTGAAATGATCTACCAGTAGTATAGCATTAATGAGCCAAAAAAGGAGGGAACGGTCGAATTTGAAAATCAACAGGCCTATAAATCATAGCTGGTCATCCATCAAATAAACCATGGCATCGTGAGACATAAGTTATTGCGCTATCTGATAGATTTGGACTCGTCCAACTATAGTGATTGGAGAGTAAGCCTAGTGGTTACAACATTGCCAACAGAGACACAGGACCTTCGAGATAGTGTAATGCTGACAGTCAAGACCGTCGTGTCGAGCCCAACACTAGTGGTGGGAGATGTATCGCAAATTCCCAGATAGATAGTAGGACCGGTCCAGATGTCATTGCGAAATGTATGGTCTGGTAAGCGATCTATGAAAGATAAGGGTGAGATGGTGAATCTTGGGATAAAAGACAAAATTCCACTGTAAAGTGCGTCCCTGGGTCACGTGCCCATGACGAAACTTGAAGATTGGGACCTCGTGGACAACAATGCTTTTCTTGCAAAAATACAGCATAAGCTTCAACAGACATTGAGTATACTGACCTAGAGATTGGGAGCTTATTGCCTTTGCATGAAACGTTCACGAATTTGACGTCTCAACTAGAGCTAAAATCCTATAAGGGGTCATTTTTTGTTAGCCTAGTAGAGCAGAATGAGCATCATCAGTTAAGTGAATTAGTAGGGGCAATGGAGCAGGAGCTTGAAGAAGTATTACAGGCGGGAATGATGGAGCAACAGATTGTAGTACGTCACTCACAGGGATGGTGGACCGTGCACCATTGGAAGCGCATCTCGTCACGCCAAGGAGTGACTCGGGATGAGTCACGATGATTGTGTTGGGGGCCTGTTGGGCAACGGATCCCCTGTGTAATGGTTTTGGGGCTTAAAGCCCACAAATCTGGTTATTGGTATTATAAAGGCTCCACAAAGTGTGTAGAGCCTGAATTGTAATGGGTTAAGTCTAAGGGTAGTCTGCCCTATAATATTGTAAATTAATCTAGAATGTGTCAGCCTACCCATGGTCCATGGACCATGGGAATGTATAAATAAGAGCGAGGTTCTAAGTGTAGAAGGTAGCTTTGGATAATGTTAAGAAGTGATATGGTTTTCTAAATGTGATATTCACTTTGAGTCTATAAGTTCGAGTCGAGGGTAGTAGTAGTAGAAGAGGCTCTGCAACTATGTGTGCAGAGGCCTAGTAGAGTCTGCAGCTATGTGTACGGACCCCTGCAGTTGTGTGCGCAGGGTGGAATTGGATTGTACTGGAATAGAAGATTAATAAAAGATAAGTGTTTTTGAAATATTGTGCATCTTCTCGTAGATCTACATGTTTATTCTTCTCTTATGGTTTTATGCATCTCTTTAAGGTTTATGTTTGCATGCACTTGTTACGATTATTGAATGATTAATAAAGAATACTGAATTAAGTTAGACCTATAATAAAATGTACTAAGGGTAAGAGATCTAGACAACACCTCTTCGCGCTCGGTACAAGGGCTACGCTAAAGTCGGATAGCTGCGTGAAACAATACTAGTGCGAAAGATCAGTTCACAAACTCCCCAGACCTCATCAAGACATCCCAAGGGTGAGAAAACCTGGCTCCAGCCCCCTCCCATACTACCTCGGGTGAGATCTCAGTCCGCGCTCCATGGGTTTTTGCCGAAAGGGCCAGTAATTTCGGGATTTGTTTGGCTAAAACACTTCTGAACTTGGGTTAGGCCCCAATAAGCCAACAAAAGGAGTGCTTGGGGAGCCTAGCTTGGACTTGGATATTCATTCAAGGAGAGCCTATCAGCATCAAGCCTTGGTTGTATGCTTCCCCTTATTTTATATTAATATACAATTGCAGGTTCATTTTCCCTAAATGTGTATGCTCATCTATCATTTAGCTTAACATTCCTTGATCAGTTAAGTAGGTTGCTTTTGAATATGCTATTTGTATTTGCATGCCTTGTTGTGCTTCGATATCTTGTGCAGGTGCATAAACACTGACAACGGCAGGATTGACATGTGACGTGAGTGATTCAAGGTCTTCAATGAAGGAGATTGAGATAGCATTAGAACGAGGTAGGCCAGGTTTGTTGGGTATACGACCAATAGTCCCACATTGACTAGAAGTGGGGAGGATCATGGGTATATAAGGATGGACAAATATCTCCATTTGTATGAGGCCTTTTGGGGTAAGTCCAAAAGCATCAACAGGGCAGTTAGGCGGTGAAGGTTATGTGACAACTTTCACAGATAAAGCTTGGAAGGTCACCAAAGGAGCTCTGGTAATAGCAAAAGGCGAAAAGGTTGGTACATTGTATTTATGCAATGGTATTTCTAACTCTGTTAATGCTTTAACTTCCAAAGGAGCAGATGCAGCATTATGGCATCATAGGCTTGGACACATGGGTGAAAAAGGGATGAATTCTTCACTCAAGGAATTTGTTGCCGGGTTTGAAGAATGTTGATTTGGACTTCTGTGAGAATTGCATTTTATGGAAAACAGAAGAGAGTCAGATTTCTCAGAGTTGGGAAAGAAAAGAAGAATGAAAAATTGGAGCTTGTGCATACAGATGTATGGGGACCTGCTCAGGTATCATCTCTCGGTGGCTCCCATTATTATGTTACTTTTATT
>APFE031223747.1:0-14673 GCA_000404065.3 Pinus taeda
CCCACTCTGCTGACCTCTTAAATATGGAAAGTCTTAACCAAAACACAATCGTTAAACTCCCTTTACATGTTCACCTAGTATTCATCTCAGGGTGTCATAAGTCTGAGCCATATCTCCAAGTGAGCGAAGGCTCGTGCAGATGGAACGTTATTGTGTCGTGAGAAACTTCTAATTCTTCACTGTTATTCTCAAGCTTGTCAGGCATAGAAAATTTGATTATTTTCTATTGGTACTTACAAATACTTGTTAAAATCATTGTGGATTTTTACTCCTTGTAGAGTGCTTGCCGAAAGCCTCCTGAATATTTGCAGATTTTGAAGCATATGTAAAGTAGTCATTGATAGCCTTTTAAATCATTGTGGATTTCTGTAATATCTATGGTGTATCGTAGTTGCTGATAGTCATTTAAGATATTGGTGAGCTTTAAGGTTTTTCATAGTATTTGACGTTTAGGCACAATCTATACAAAGTGTTTTCTTTCTGTTGTAAAATGCAATTGCACTTGGGCTCTAACTAGGTGTGTTATTTGGTTGTTGTGACAGTATAAGAAGGGTATCCCTCCACATGTGCACCAATTAATATTTGCTGGAAAACAACTAGAAGATGGGCTCACTCTAGCAGATTATAATATGGAAAACCACTCAACCCTTTAATTGCTTTTGCGGTTAAGGGGAGGCATTTCCATCAAGGTCAAAAACCTTACACGAAAGGAAGTTGAGATAGATATTGAACCCAATGATACAATTGACCAAATTAAGAAGCCAATTGAGGAAAAAGAAGGAATACCACCTATACAACAAAGGTATGCAATAGTCCTAGATCCATGTGCCAGTATATTTGTGTGCCTTTTATAATATAATTTAGTTTTTTATAGTATGATTTCATCAATTTGGGTGTCTTATGTAATTTAATTTAGTTATTTTATAGTATGATTTCATTGTGCAAGTGACTCTATATTATTGTAAGTTAAGCATATGTGTGTTCTTAGAGTCTAGACCACAACTAGTTCAATTCAATGTTGCAGCACTGAGGTTTACAGGCTCTAACCACATTTGCATTATCACCAGCTTTTAGGATTTTTTCAAAATTTTGTATTTATCTAGGTTTTTAAGTAGCTTGTAATATTTTCTTCAAAATTTTGTATTTATTTGGGTTTATAAGTAGCTGGTATGTTTGATGATTCTGTAATGTAAAGAATATCTTTCAATTTTATCTATTCAGCCATTGGGGAGGAAATAAGTATGCAATAAGTGCAATTTTTGGTCTTTTTTTTGGTAAGTTCATTAGTGTTTCATGTTTCTGTTAGAAGGCTTGATAACAACTCATGTTGTAAGTTGTATCTTCTTTTAGTAGTCTACATAGAAAACTGAATTCTAAGCTAAGAATTTTTGTGAATTTGAAATTTGCTAGTCAACATGATTATACTATATATGTTGTGAGATCATAAAACTAAAAAAATTGTTTACATGTAAAGTCATTTATAATAGACTTAAATTTTCATTTTTTATTAAATTCAAAAGAGATACTTTGGGTAGGATAAAATATTGAAATGTTTAATGATTTACATAAATACATTTCTTATCTGTATTGAAGGATTGATTTTTTTAATACTAAATTTTTTGTTTTGATGCCCATTGCAAGCTCATCTATGTAGGAAGACAAATGAGTGATGAAAAGGTACCTAGTGAGTACAACATTGGGGGTGGATCTCTTCTTCATCTGGTGCTGACTTTTGGTGGCCGTTGTTAATGAGATGGATAAGAAATATTTTTTTCCACTCAAAATTTAATTCTAAAACATTTTTAACTAAGTAATGAAGATTATGGATGCATTGAATTACCTGGAATTGTCCATTTTCCTAAGGTTTCTAATGTATTTTTCTCCTTAAAATTAACTGATTGGTGTGGCTGGGGATTGTCAGTGTGATGGACAAGAAATATTTTTTGCCACTCAATATTCAATTCTAAATCAGTTTTAACTAAGTGATGAATACTATGGATGCATTGAGTTACCTAGAATTGTCCATTTTCCTAAGGTTTCTAATGTCTTATTCTCCTTAAAATTAACCAATTCAAAATTTGTTGAATTGTTTTTATTTAGATTTTGTGTTTATTTTCTTTTTTCTGCATATCATTCCTAAACACATATGAACATATAGCTGATATTAATTCCTAAACACTTTTGAAGATATAGCTAATATTAAGTGATTATTGGCTGGAAATATGATGCTAGGTTGGAATACTTGTGTGGTGAGAGGATTATGTGATATCTCACTCTTTTTAATGAAGATTATATGCCCAAAAAGTACAAACATAAAATGAAATATGTGATATGATATTTGGTTTACATTGATTTTTTATGTTTTTTCTTTTGTGGGAAAATACAAACATATAATGGAATATTTGATATGAAAGATATGTTTCTTTTGTGGTGAGAGGATTATGTTGTATCTCATTTTTTAATGGAGATTAAATGCTCAAAAAATACAAACATAGAATGGAACATGTGATATGCAAGATATGTTGCTTTTGTGATGACAGGATTATGTCATATCTCATTTTCTTAATGGCTATTAGATGCTAGGAAAATACAAACACATAATGGAATATGTGATATGCAAGATATTTTGCTTTTGTGGTGAGAGTATTATGTTATATCTCATTATTTTTAATGGAGATCAAATGCTGGGAAAATAAAAAAATAGAATGGAATATGTGTTATGCAAGATATGAGATTAAGAATCTTGTAGTGTTATTTATTTGGGATATATGAATTGTGGCTGGGTGGAAGCTAGGTGGGTAGAATCTTTATTAAAAGTTATAAACAATGATGGACATGGGAGAATCTAGCCTAACCAACATCGATGGGGCCATCACACTTCCTTGTCACTATCTAAAGTGTCAGTGTGATATTTTTCTGGATAAGTAACCTTTCCTTAGATTTCCTACAAGATTGAGATCTCTACAATACCCTTTCGTCTACCTGTAGGTAAGATTAGGATCTCTGCCATATTTTCGTAGTATTGTTGTATTTTGCTACTGAAATATGTTTTTGGTTATTAGATGTACTGATATAAATCTTGTTAGTTTCCAATTTATTTTTGTTTGTGTAGGATTTTCATTCTCATGTGTGTTGTGTTAAGGGTGTGTAATTGGCTAGAAATATCAGTTCATATTTTCAAAATTACATTAGTTACCGATCTACAAGTGGTGAACATTTTGGTAACCATTCCTTAGTGATCAGGTTTTTAGTTATCATTTGTAGACATGTTTCTAGATTGTTTCCATTTTTTTAATTATTCTAGTGTTTAAGTGTATGTAACTCACTCTAAATATTAGCTCATAGATTAAAAATCCATCACAAGATCCAATCATGTTGCTCATTAATTTGTTATATGAGATGGCCATATGTTGTTGCAAAATAAACATTCATGGTAGATACCTCATAAATAGCCCTACTTTGTTGTACAATATATGCAATCCATGACACAGCATCACAACCACATTAATTAGTTGTACAATAGTAACTTTCCTGCATACTTCATAGTATTCAAAGGAAATTCAACATGACATCTCTACATGGTCACTACATATTGACAAGTTCTCTAGAATTTCATGAAGGTAATTTGTTGAATTTGTGGTGTAGATCTTTCCATTATTGCAGGTCTCTTCTAATAAAAAGTGAAAATTGATCTTATTCTTGGAGTGCATTTTACAGTAACTAAATTTTCTGGAGGTCCAATCTCTTATAATGTAAGGTATAGAAAATTTGTATAGAAAACTAGTTTATAAATCAAAATCAAATTATCAATTGTACAAAATGAACTGATAAACAAATGAGAAAAGGGATGAAATGGTCACAAAATAGGAAGAAAACAAAGTTAACAATGCTTAAAGTCTTAAGTTACTTCAACTCACAACCAATATTTCAAACCTCATTGAGGCCCTAGTAAATTTTACCATAATTACCTTGCTATTCCCTGGACAACAAAATTGTACTTCAATTTCTATAATTATATTATAATTTTACCACACTTCCCATTCTAGTTGCTCCACCATAAAATTGTACTCCAATTTGTATAACTATATTTATAATTTTACCACACTTATCATGCTGCCTACACAACCACCAGAAAATTTGAATTTTATTTGAATGTTACCATTCGACTAAATATTGTGTTTTGTGCAATACATAAAATGAGATTAAAAGAATTAACAGTGCATTACATAAAATGAGATTAAAAAAATTATAAATGTATTAATGCAATTTAATTGGTAAATGTGATGGAAAGACCAATTGAGTGGGTAATGGAAACATGAATTGACTAACTTAGATTAATGGGAAGAAACTAGATGATAGAAAAACAGAGTTATTTGGAAAATTTATCCAATTTTAAAGAAAAGTGATTTGGAAAATACATTAATATAATAAATAATAGCATTGTCCATTTCAATGTTAATCCAATAACAATTAGTTGAAGGTTATGTTTGTCAAAAAATACATGAATCAAATTTATTAAGAAACTTGACACCTGTGGAACACCACGTGTAATACTAACACTTCTTCTAGATGCCTCAGTCTTACAATTCATCACATGAGAAATATATACATGAAACACACATTTAGGGAAGTTAAAATAGCATGGTAGGAAAAATGAACAAACTCCTTAAGGTTTTGTTTGAACGGTCACTCCATTACTACATTTCTTCATTAATCTTTGGAGAAATGGATTCAGTGATATGCTTAACTCTTCCCTAAACAACTCAAACTTCATTCTACCAAGAGTTTTGCTAAAAAATATCAGGAGCATTGTCACAACTATTACAATACTCAATATGGAATTCTTTTCACTCAACTTTCTCTGTTAAAAAATGAAATTGTGTATGGATATGCTTTGCATTCTTATTATTTTCAAGTTTGATGGAGCTCTAGTTGTCCCATTTGATCATTGTTACAACCTTTTGTTCTTATACAACATCAAGGAGAAGTCTCCTCAACCAAGCTCCTTCACATCTTGCTGCACATGTAGCTTGATATTCACCTTCCACAAAAGACATGGATAATATGTTCTCCTTTTTGGTGGTCCATGTAATGACCCCAGAGCCAATGCTAAATACCAAAATCTAAGGTTCCCTCTAGATACCTTAAAACACCTTTTGCCCCAACGCGATGACTGTCAAGGGGATTTGACATAAATTGGTTCTATGCACTCCCTCGATAAGCAAAATGAGGCCTACATGTAGTCAAGTAGATTAGACTCTCAATGAGTTCTCTATACAAAGTGGCGTCTACCTCCTTAGATCCATCTTCATTCTCAAGTTTTAAATTTTGTTGTGAAGGTATTGTTGTAGCTTTGTAGTGATCCATTCTAAGCTTTTCAACTAAGCTCATCACATGCTTACTCTGTGACATAAAATTTTGTCAAGAATCCATTGGGACTTCCACACCCAAATAGTAATATAGCTCTCCAAGGTGTTGTCAAAGACTTGTGACATATCCACCTTGATTTTTTTAATGAGATTATCAACATTCCATGTAATGATTAGATCATCTACATATAGATAAATTAAAACAATACTTCTCTCTTTATCAAACATGGCATAAAGATTAGGGTAATTTTTTCTCCTTTTATAACCATTATGTAGAAAAAATGAATAAATTTGATCATACCATGAATTCGGTTCTTGTTTTAGTCCATACGATGCTTTCTTCAATGTGAAATCTAAATGTTCTTCACCTTGTTTGAAAAACCCCTCAATTTTCACTAATTAGACTTCTTCTTTTAAGTATCCATTTCAAAATGCAGATTTAACATCTAGCTTGTGAATCATCCAATGGTGTTTGGTAGCTGAAGGAATTATGATTCTAATTGTGTTTAATTTAGCTACTGGGGAAAATGTTTCATCATAATCTATGCCTTCTTGCTTCGAATACTCCTTCACAACAAGCATAGCTTTATACTTATCTATGCTCCCATCTACTTTAAATTTAGTCTTGTACAACCATTTTCATCCTATGGGTCATTTTCCTCTAGGTAATTTAACTAAATCACAAGTTTTGGTTTTGATAATTGATTCATATTCCTCTTCTGCAGCAGCCCTCCATTCACTATATTTACTCGTTTTTTTATAACTCGAGGGCTAAAAAACATTCATCATACTAGTTATCCACGCATTTTTCCTATATCTTACTAGAAACTAAACCTTCCTACATCATCTCTTCAGTGGTAGGGTAGCTTCAAGCCTTGCCTCATCAACATTTTCAGGACTTTTCTTGACAACTACATCATCTTCTTTCCCTTCCTACTACTGTTGCTACTCATTGTTGTCGCCTGATTCATCACTTCCTTCATCCATCAATAGGGGCACGTGTCATTGTTCATTAGCACTCTAATGGCTTCCATCACTAACCTGCTCATGAAGCACTACATCTCTACTCACAAAATCTTCATGAGTAGAGGGATTAAACAATTTCTAAGCATTAAATTCTGTACAATACCCAAAAAAAATGCATTTGATGGTCTTTGAATTAAGTTTGTTTTTATCTTCCTTTGGGACATGGGCAAAGGCTTTGCTGCCAAAAACTCTCAAATGCTTAACTGTGGGCTTATAACCAAAGAAAGCTTCAAAAGGAGTTTTGAAATATAAACTTATTATTGGACTCCTCTTCTTTAAATATACTAGAGTATTAATCGCTTCAGCCCAAAACCCATTAGAAAGATCCTTACCTTTCAACATACTACGAGCACACTCCACAAGGGTTTTGTTCTTCATCTCTGCAACCGCTTTCTATTGAGGAGTGTGGGGTACTGTAAACTGTTGTTGTATCACATTATCTTTATAGTATTTGAGGACACAAGCTTGCTTGTACTCGCCCCTTTGATCCGAGTGGAGAATCGTGATGCTTTTACCTCTGTGCTTTTTAACCAAACTTCTAAACTCCTTGAAGTATTCAATAGTTTGACTCTCCTTACTGAGGAAATAAACTCAAGTAAATCTAGTACATTCATCAATAAATATTAAAAAATAGTATGCACCGCCTAACGATCTTGTGTGCATAGGCCCGCATAAATCTGTGTGTACCATCTCGAGTATATCTCTCCTCCTTCTATCAGTATTCATAGGAAATTCATCTGTGTGAAACTTTCCCAATGCACATGCATCACAATCAATATGAGCAGGTTTTAAAATAGGAAGACCTTCGACCATACCTCTTTTCTCTAACGGCAATAGATCATTGAAGTTAATATGGACATCATTGTACTCGACTTACTTTGTGTGGTCAAATAAAGCCATTTGTTGGGTTGAATGTTTTAACCTATCAATTCTACCTATATAGCCCTCATCTCCAAGGCGGACTCCCTGATATCTTTCAATCATTTCAAACCTATATTACGTTGTAATTTCCTTTATAAATTATTATGAATATTATTGCAAACCACATTAAACCGATCTCGTCGGGCCACATATCTCTAGAACAATTTGCCTTTCTACAAAAACAACAAATCCATGAGGCCATAGGCACGACACAAGAGGCCCTTTACTCCAACAAACTGAAGAAACTCAAATGGGTGTTGCTAAAAATTGACCTCTCAAAGGACTTCGACACGATGAGATGGTTATACCTAAGGATGATACTTACTCATCTCGGGTTCCAACTATTTTATATCAGATGGATTATGTGCTGCATCACCTCTGTATCATTTGGAATCTTAATCAATGGATCAAACTCCCACTCTTTCCGAGCGCAACATGGAATGAAGCAAGGGTTCCCACAATCCCTTCATCTATTTCTCTTGGTCATGGAAGGCATAACATGGTTGATTGCGTCAGAGAAGTGAGCAATGCAACTCATGGGCCTCAAGATGATGGATCAATGCACAATATCTCATCTGGTCTTTGTTGATGACATTCACATTTTCCTAGATGGGGGAATACATGACAACATCACACTCTCTGAAGTGCTTAAACTATTTAGAATTGCAACACATATGGAAATAAATGGGGCCAAATCTACTATATCATTCTCTATGTGTACTCAACACGAAACACACATTATAATACAAAATTTCCCCTTTCAAACCTATCATTGAAGGAAGGTTTGAAGTACTTGGGATTTACGATAAAAGAAGATGGATACAAAATTGTAGACTCGACATTGTTGATTGCCAAGGTGGAAAGAAGATTAAACATTTGGAGCCATCGTCTACTCTCCAGAGCGAGTAGGCTGGTGCTCATTAAATCGGTTCGGGAAGGCACATCAGTCTTTTGGATGTCCCTAGCATGGATCCCCAAGGCATACTACAACGGATTCAACAAGTATGTTATCATTTCTTATGGAAGGGCCACAAGGAAGGAAAACCCTATGCATGGGTCAAATGGAGTAGAATTTCTACTCCTAAAAAATGGGGAGGTTGGGCCCTAAAAATCCTCTATACTTTTGTACAAACACTTGCAGAAAAGCTAGGTTGGTTGCTCTTGAAGCAAAAGAGCCTTTGGTCGAAGGTGGTTACCTACAAATACATCTGGGCAAGCTTTGTGTTGTATTGGTTAAGGTTACATACCTCGAATGGGAAGGGTATATCAGTGACCTTGAGGGATGTAATAAATACCCTTCCAACCATAAGAAGGGTTCCCACATGGAGGATCAGTAATGTGGGTCTATCCACGTTGGAATCGATCCATGGATCGGCTCCAGAAACTCCTACCATATCCCACCTAACCTGATTAACTTCCTCAATCAAAATGGAGTGGTCAACATAACACAACTCAGAGACCCTCACAATACAACTATATATTAGCAAGCATGGTTATCCGGGGAAGCCTTGGATATACCAGCTCAATGGTACATGGAGTGGAGGACTTACATGCAGGCATTAATTGACTCCCATGTGAGATTAAAGGATGAGGATGATGACAAGATCTCGGGATTTGCACAGAAAGTTAAGTATACCCCAAAGGATGGATACCTTATCATCCATGCTGACCACAAGTCAATCTCTGAAAAACTGGTGGAGTAATATCTGGAAGTTAAAAGGTCCACCATGCACTTGCTTATTGATGTGGAACATCATTATGGATAAAACCCTGAATATATCTAATCTTAGGTAATGATTATATCTCGGGCCTACATGGTGTGTTTTATGTCGAGCATAGGAGGGATGAGATCGACATCTCTTCCTCTCATGCCCCACTACTCAAAAGGTATGGACACAGGTCTTACACACACTAAACTTACCACTTACATGGACTGGTGTTGATATACCAACTGCCTAGAACATGTGCTCGATAGCAGAAACTAACCCAAGAGCTCGGAACGTGCCTTTAGTATTATGATCATACATTTGGATGTGCGAGAACAACAATATCTTTCAAGGAAAAAACATTGTCTTGACACAGATAATCCCCAAGATCTGTAATAGATATTTGGAAATCGTGGTCAATGAACACGTTGTCATTGACAATGGCACCCTTTGGCCTATTTCAATGGAGCATCACAAGAATATGGTTGTGGTGGTGGAATTATCCTTCATTTGACACAAACACACTATTTTCACATCTGTTTAGGGTTGGGGAATGGAACAAATAATTTCGGAGAGCTCCTTATAGTCTTTCATCTCTTATATTTTGTTATTTACAAAAATTGCAAACAAATACAAATTTATGGGGACTCCAAGATTGTTATTAACTAGTTCAACTCCATATCAACATGCCATGCATATACACTCAGAACCATATTGGATTATGTTTAATTTCTAAAAACACAATTTGATCTTGTTTCATGTACTCATATCTACACGAAGCGCAACAAATCCATGAACCGACTTTCAAAAGAGGGAACGCATCATCCTAGAGGGGAATAGATCGTGAGGGAGCATACACTTTAGCAGATCTATGAGTTCTTCCATAGACCATACATCGATTATGATCTACATAGGGCTTACCCACCCTAACTTATCAATTTTTTGCGTGTTAATATTTTGCTTACAGAATAGTAACCACCATGGGTGAATTTTTGAATATGTAAATAAAATGTATATGATTAGATACTAATAACATACCCTACACAACGTCTTTTTCTAGTTTCATTATACTTACAAATAGTCCACTTTTTATGCATATGCATGTGGCATTTACAACATGTTATTTTCTTTGTTAATGAAAATTATGATATTTCTCCCCGGGAAAAATATATATATCAATAATATATTAATATATATATAATATATATATATATATATTTATGGTTTATTTAAGTATTATTATTATTTATTATATATTATTTATTCATTTTTTATCTATTTTTAAAATGTTTATTTTTATTAATTTAGTTAGCTTTATTTATTTGTTTTACATTATTATTTTTTAAGTGTACCAGCTATTTAATAGAATAGCCCTCTCATAACAAATCATATTATATAAATAATTATTAAATTCAATGAAATAGAATTTTCTAGATTTAGTTATTCCTAACACCTAGTTCTTAACTAAACTCTTAATATTTTAATATTTTAATATTATATAAATAATTATTAAATTCATTGAAATAGAATTTTCTAGATTTAGTTATTCCTTAGAGATAGTTCTAACTAAACTCATAATATTTAACATTCTAATATTATATACATAATTATTAAATTCATTAAAATAGAATATTCTAGATTTAGTTATTCATAACACCTAATTTTTAACAAAATTTTAAATAATATTTTTCTTACCTTAATAACTAATTTTGTAATGACTAACTATGGCCAATGGTGCATCCATGCTATTTATCTCCACAGATCGATTGGTTTCCACCTTGTTGTGAGGATGAACCATATTAGTTGGTTATAAATGTCCACCAAATCCTAATAATGTGATTGATCCCAAGACATATTTCTACATTATGGATCACAAAGTCTTGGATCTAACATGTTTATTCTGGTTTTGTTTTCTTTGAAGAATTGCCATGGATTGGTAGTTTGGAGGGTTCAATACACCATTAGGTTTCTAGCCTTATTTTTTTTTGCATAAGTAGCTTTTGATAGTAAGAAAAATACCCATACAAACAAAATTAGAATGTAGCAGACATGAAATCTTGGTCAACATTCTATAAAAAAATTCAGAACTTTGTTAGATATACTATGAGAGATGATTTTATATGCTCGAAAATTCTATCTCAAACAAGTGTCTCACGGAAGATCATCATAACTCTCTTTTGATACATTAAAATTGAATTTTGTAAAAATTGGTCAAAATTTGAGAGAATCTAGTTTCTTGGGTACTGTTTTAATTGCCAAATGTTGAAAGAGTGTCTTTGGGTAGACCATAGAAGTTCAGTCTATTCCACGAGTCCATAAGGAGGTCATCTTTGGAGAATTTGTGTAACATTGACTTGAAGAATATAATCTCAATGTAACTAGTGTTGTTGGAAACATGATACCATAGGAGAAAATTTTGTATGTTGGAAGGCCAATATTATAGAGATACAAAAATTTCAAGTTCAAGATCCAAAATCAAAGGGAAAAGCTATGTATTTTTAAAATTTGCATCACTTTTTTTTGAAAGAATAATATGAAGCATTTCAGGCATCATAGTAAAAGAAAAAAAAGCGTTGAGTGGTGATAAATATCAAACAAAAATATTCAATGGTGGAGCATGTTACGGTCCTATAATAATAGGATTCATAATTTTGAATTGGCTATGGTTAGTGTTGTAATACTGTAGATAATTTTTCTTTCGACAAAATGTTTTCCATATTAAAAATTTAAAAATTTAAAGACGATATGTCCTAAAAGAATAATCAAAGGACAAAAAGAAAGGAGAAATATAAAAAAAAATTAAAAAATATGAACCCCGAAAAGAAATAAAAATAGATCATGAAAATGTGAAAATTTAAATTCCACTACTTTCCACTTTACTGTGGAAAATAAGATTGTGTGCATCTTGTAAGAAATGCCACAATCCATGATGTTCAAATAGTTTAATCTTGACTCATCCATGCTTTAAATTTCATGTTGATAGATAGAGAATAAAGATCTAGCCAAATTGTTATATCTTGGCACATCAATAGTTAGGTAAAAAATAAAAATGAGCTCATGAGTTTAATGTGACCCATTGGAAATTATAAGGTTAGAAATACATAGCTTTCTGATCAAAAGAAAATGAAATAAAGAGTCAGCAAGTTCAAATGCACCCATTGAAATTAAGAGAAAATGTTAGGGTAAATAAAGGGTAGGTAGAAGAAATGTTGCAAATGCACAATGTTGCTAAGTCAAAAACACATTTATCATGCTTAATCCTATGTTCCATGTGCATGAGGAATTGTGATAAAGAAAGGATATTCACTAAGCTTCTTTACTAATTTCCCCTCATTTCACTACACCCCACATAGTTATTTGATAATTTCCCCATTTTTTCCTTCATTAGTTATAAATACCCTTGTCCCCTCATTCTGACCTTTACACCTTGGTCTCAAACACTCCCCTAGAAGTTACCCTTAAAAAAATCATCCCCCTTCCTAAAAACCCTTTCCTAGTGTGAAGCTTATAACCGAGTTCAAATATTACTTTCCCCACTTATTAATTTCCCTATTCCCCTTATAAACCCAGAAAACCATTTATCCTAAGTTTTTTTCTATGCTCTCGCATTATCCAATTTATGTCCCCCAATTTATATTTCCACGATACCCTTTTTAACCCAATAACCCTTGGTGGAGTTAAAAAACCTCTACCACATAACCCATGGTCCCATCGTGTGTTGTAAAGTCTAATTCTTCCTCCTTTAGCTTAAACTCTATCTACTTAGGTTCCTTTAATGGGACTTCATGTTTAATAAAATATTTCACCTCTCTAAAGACCACATAATGGTGGTACACAACCTTCCTTGTTTATGAGTTCCAAACCTTATAACCTTTTAAATCATCCTTATACCCAATGAAGATGCACTTTTCGGATTTACTATCTAATTTTTTTATTTTCTCATTTGGAACATGTACATATGCATCACATCGAAATACCCTCAAATGTGAAAGATAAGGTTTCTTATGAGTCAATACCTTTTGTGGAGACTTATCCTCCAACGCTGATGATAGTGATATGTTAACCATGTAACATGTAGTCTCCACTCCCTCTCTCGAGAGCTCTTGTCCTAACCCCACACCACTCAGCATGCTTCTTTCATTTTCCATCAACGTCTTGTTCATTCTTTCTGCGACTCCATTTTGATGAGGTGTGTATGGAGTAGCCTTTTGCGGTGCTATACCACACTTCTTACAGAACTCTTCAAATTCCTTCATGTAAAAGTCTCCACCATTATCAACCCTTGGCACCTTTATATTTTTACCTCTTTGGTTTTCCATGAGAGCCTTAACATATTTGAGCCTGTCAAAGATTTCAAATTTCTTCATGAGGAAATATATCCATGTATTCCGTGAGAAGTCATCTATAAATGATACATAGTAAACAAACTTTCCGAGTGATGGAACTGATATAGGTGCAAACACATCACTATGTACAATATTTAATATTTGTTTCTCTCTCTTACGACGAGAGAGGAAACTCACATGACTCTCCTTTCCATATACACAATTTTTGCAAAAATCAAAATCTAGAGAAGAATTAGACATAACTGCTACTATACCATTACCATGAGGTATTCAAAGACCCTCCTCTCCAATATGTCCAAGCCTTTGATTGCATAGCATGGTCTTTTCTCGAGAGACCACTACATTTTCTGCTCCACTTTGAGGAATCACACAAATGTTCCACCAATAAGTAATAGTGCTACCCTAAAGCTTGTACAAAGTTCCAATTCAAACTCCCCATATCAATACGAGTGCTCCCCGAACCGTCTTTCATGTATCTTTATCGAACATTGCTCTTAAACTTGCATGATCCAACTTTCTTACATAAATCAAATTTCTAGCCAATGAAAAGATATGCAAAACTCTGGGAAGTGTTCTAATCCTTTCACCTTGAAACATCAACTTGTGTTTTTGGTGACCCACGATTCTAGACTTCATGTCATCCCCTAAGATAGCATCACCACTATCATATTTGTCTTACTCGCAAAACCACTCCCCATGGGGAGTGAAGTGAAGGGATGCACCTACATCAATCAACCATGCCTCACGATCTACATGTGTACACGAAGAAAAAGCCAAGTAGATATCCCCACCTTCATCTGAGGTGGTTTTTGCCTCTAGAGAAGGAGCATCATCACATCACCTTGCTTCCTAAGGAGCTTTATATTTATAATCCCTTTTGAAGTGCCCTTCCTTTCCACATTTACACCACACCTTTAAAGTTTTTTCTAGAGATTTAGATCTCCTACTCAAGAACTTATTTTTGTTTCTCTTTTGGAACGAACCTCGTAAAAACAAGGCATCAACATTTTGGCCCTCCATATTTTTCTGTCTCATCTCCTCTGATAGCAAGGACGAGACTATTTCATCAAACTACAAGGTAGATGCATTGCTACTTATTGCAACAACCAAAATATCCCACGAATCTAGTAGAGAACAAAAAAACTAATGCATTTATCTTCATCTCAAATTTTAATATCAACAGATGATAACTTGCTTACCAAAATATTAAAGACATTTAGATTCTTTGTCACTCAGCCTCCATTTTTCATCCTCACGTTATATAGTTTTTCCGTTGGAATAATTTATTGAATAGAGAATTAGATT
>APFE031223748.1:7547-22596 GCA_000404065.3 Pinus taeda
ATCCCAACTTCTTTACAATTGTTTTAGAAATCAAATTTACTTGTGATCCACTATCAAATAAAGTATCAATCTTATTGTGCTTGGAAATTACTCTAATATGAAAAATCTCATTTCTTTCCCTCTCATTACTTTCATTATCAACAGATTGTGCAGAATTACTTGTGGATGCTTCGGAATCTTTACCTTTAATACCTATGACTGTAACTATTGTTTCATCACCTATATCTGATCCCAAGTCCTATTGAATAGCAGCAACTTTCTTCTTCTTCTTTCCACAAAACTTCTTAGGTCTCCGTTCTGGATGCAAAAACCAGTAGTGTGCCTCATCATGTCCTTATTTCTTGCAATAAGTGCATGAAGGTTTATCCTTCTTTACAGTTTTTGCTTTCCTCTCCTTTGATTTTAGTTTCCTCTCTTCCTTACTCTTCCTTACATAATATTTAGATGATCCCCCAACCTCTGGGTTTACATTCTTACCTCTAGCTTCTAGATTTGTTTCTTGAACTGATACATCATCTCAGCTAGTGGGATTAAACATGAGAATAGTATGCTTTAAATAGATATAAAGACCACCTATATACTTCAATAAATTCTCAGGTGAATATAATGATATACCTACAGTTAAAGCTCTCTTTATGAATTCCTAAGTATAACTCTGTACACTTTGACCCTTCAACTGACGAAGAGTGTGCCAACTCATCATTGCCTGCTGCATGTAAGCTAAAGGATAGAATTTCTTTTTGATAGCAAAAACAAATTCATTCTAGGTAGAAATGATTTTACCATGTTTTTGTCGATCATCTTGTGTCTTGCCTTCCTACCATACTAGTGCAGTTCCTCCAAGTCAAAGGCTAGCCAGCCGAATCTTCTTCCTTTTTGAATCAATGTTATGTACCCTGCAATATACATCAATTTGTCTTATCCAATTATCTAGCTTTTCTGCATTAAGTTCTCCATCATAAATTGGCAAATCAAACTTCACATCTAATTTGATTAAGGAAGCTTTCTTCTTCCTCTTAGAAGAGCTAGAAGATGATGAGGATGATGAAGGTGATGATGGAGGAGATGGTGGAGGAGGCATTTATCCTTTCCCTTTTCCTTCTGCAAGGTCAACTTCAAAAGGTTACTCTGCTCCTTTTCCTGGCTTGCGTGTTGAAGTGCTTTTACCTCAACCCTTCTTAAACTCCAGATACATCTCTTCCACCATGGCTTGGAGTGCCTTAAAACCTTCCATAAATTGAGATTATGATCCCAATGGAGTTTCTTCTACCATTCACGTTTGAGAATAGACTCTTCCAATCTCTGGATTAGCCTCAATAAGTTCTCCTTCTCCTAGTCTAAGCTTTAATCTAGTTAGCATTCAAAATCCAGCACAAGCTTGTCTAACCTTAACAAAACCCAAACCAAATGCTCTGATACCACTTGATCTAAAAATGAGATATTAAATCAATATTAAGGTATACAAACTCATGTGGAGGAATGTGTATATTATTTAGTGCAACGGATCGAAAAGATTGCGAATAATATAGACAATGAACAGTTATAAAACATAATAAACACACACATCAACACAACAAATAATCAAGGAGTTCACCAGACTTCCTGGCTACGTCTCTGGGTCTAGCTGTCAGTGTCAACCTCTATATTATGTCTTTAAGAGCGGAATATTACACGTGTGATCTCAAATAGAGTCTCAACACAACAGTGACAAAACAACATGGATTTACTCGAAATCCTCGAGTCTAAAAGAGTGCACAGACTCTCCCTTTTCTCTATGTCTTCTACTTTCTCTTGCTCTCTTCTTTGTCCTTTTCTTTTTTTATGCCATTGGATGGATTTTAAGCCTATCAGCCCTGTCTGTTCACCTTCCCTCCTCGAGCTTACGAGCTCCCGGCCCCTATCCGTTCATCTCCCTTTCGAGCATTAAACAATCATTGTAAAACACTTAAGGTATAGTGGCCACCTGTTTTCAAACGGAAAGGACCACTAGCACGAGTGAAATCCCCGAGAATACGTTCCTCTATTTACACAGAGAAATACACCAAAATAGCGAGAATTTCTACCAAGCCAGACTTCAAATGATATTGAATCTGACCTATAATACTATCGGTTCCATTGTTGCATTGCTATCACAAGTCGCAAGCCCACTGTTGATCTACCTTCAATCCGACGGTTTGTATCCAACCGAAAACATCATGTAGTTTGCTTGATCTCCACCGTTGATCCATGGTCTTCCAATCCAACGGATGACAGCCATTTCGGGTGGCCTACATGGATGGAGATTACCCACCCAAAAAGCATTTTTCTCTCTCTTGTGGCATGCTACGTATCGGCCAGTGTATGGAATCGGGTGGAGCCTCTACAATACTACTTACTGCCTGAAGCCCATCCGAAATACTGCTTACCATGGAACTCAAATCCTTCACTATTTTATTTCATAGCTCCTTCGGGTCTGCCTGTGTGAAGTCATCCCTTTAGGAATATTGTGATGCGATAATATGATCTCCACCGTTGGATCTGTGTGATCGATCCGACGGCTCACATTATGTCATTGGGTTGTTGATCACACTTCCCATAAGGCTACCTCCAATATACTCTGTTGGCCTCTCCTGATGCGATATCCTGATTTAATCCAAGCCGTTGATCTGGCCAATCCGA
The DNA here is from genome assembly GCA_000404065.3 of Pinus taeda. Lineage (NCBI taxonomy): Eukaryota > Viridiplantae > Streptophyta > Pinopsida > Pinales > Pinaceae > Pinus > Pinus taeda. The sequence continues at coordinate 10,206 of APFE031223748.1, forward strand.
GGGCTCCTGTACAACGAAACTTCATTCTTTCTTTAACTCTATTTTCCACCATTCCTTCAATGTTTCTCTACGATACTCTGTTTCTGATATTATTAAAGACTTAGACTTAGAGGCTTTAGGATCCATTTTGGATTAGGAGGCTAGGCATATATTCCATGGAAACGGATTCCCATGGCTAGACGGGAGTAGGTATAGGAGTGTACAGGCCTTGCTTCTTGATGGTTGGCTTGGCGATGGTACAAGAAGTATGGTATCTAATATATTTTCCAATATCTAGTTGAAGTTTTTGCCAATAAAAGTACATTTGTAGTACAACCACAATTTTCTCCACATCAACGTGTCTTGCGACCCAACTGTAATGTGCCTCCAAAATCAACTTGGCACACTCGCTTGAAGGAACACAAAGGTGTCCTAGGTAGCATAATAATGCATCGTGGAGGTGGAAATCAGGAACTTGTTTTCCATCTATTAGAATCTGGTATGTGGAGGCGAATTTTGAATCATTTTTGTATAGTTGTAGCCACTCAGACATCCCATGGCCACAAGAGTTGAGAACAGTAGTCAATGTTGAAAATGGGGGCCAACTGAGGCAGTATGCAACATGATTGGTGCTTCCCTTTTTGTATTCAATGTTCGAGTGGAATTGTAATAGATATATAGACCACTTATGATAGCAATCATTCTGCAACTTCCCTTGTGTTTGTATAAACTGAAGTGGTTGGTGATCAATGTGGATGACCATATCCTTCCCAAGAATGTAATGATTCCATTTTCAGGAAGCCTTCATGATGGAATACATCTCTTTATTATAGGTGGGGTACTTCCAGATTGTATCGAAAAATGTCTCACTATGATAGGCCACTCGATTCTCTTGTTGGGTGAGGGCTACACCAATAACATAGTCGGAGGCTTCTATCTCAATTTCAAATGGATACTATAGGTCTAGAAGTGTGAGTACCGATGTAGAGCAGAGGCAGTGCTTCAACTCAATGAATGCCTTCTATTGGGACTCAGACCAGGAAAAAATTTCTTTCACCCTACCCTTAGTAATCTAACTCAAAGTCCAAGTGGTATTAGAGAATCCCAACATGAACCTCCGATAAAAATTTGCAATGCCCAAAAATTTTTGAAGATCTGTTAGTGTGGCCAAGGCTGGCCAATCCCAAATGACTTTTATCTTAGTCAGATCCACATGCACGCCACACACATCTATGATGTAACCCAGATATTGGACCTCGTTCATGCCAAAGGTGCATTTCACCAAGTTGGCACACAATTTATGTTGTTGAAGGGTTTAAAGGTCCCACTGAATGTGTTGCAACTGTTCTTCCCAACACATGCTAAATATGAGGATGTCTTCGAGATAAACAACCACACATGAGTTAGTGAAGGGCCACAATATGTCATCCATTAGCCTCATAAAAGTAGTAGGGGAATTTTTCAACCTGAAGTGAATAACCAACCATTCAAAAAGGCCTTCCTTTGATTTGAAGGTGATCTTCCATACATATGTGGGCTCTATTGGATGTTGGTGATAACTAGACTTCAGATCGATTTTGCTGAAATACTTGGCCCCCTTAAGTTGGTACAGAAGGTCATCAATCCATGGTGTTACACAGTATTTTGTCACCGTCCCTGTTACCCCTTCTCCCGCACATTGGAGGACCTATTCGGGACCTGTGAGAAGTGACATAACCTGAAAACACCTGCATTATATCCCCTTGAGTATGTACTTCATATGCCCTGAAGACACCTTTTGCAAAATACCCATAAATATAGCCCTTTTTCCATTGGCGTTGTTCCACAGTGTATCACTCGCGCCAATGGGGGAAATCCTCCAAAGAGGGCGCACCAGTTGGCACTCTGTCTCAGAGTCGCACTAGCGCCAACCCATTTGGGTAAAGTTTTTAACAAACAAACTTCCGAAGGTTCCTTCTAACCTATTCATGAACTGATTCTAGTTTGAGTTAGTTCAGTTGGGCTTCGAATCTCCAAAGGAGGGAAGTAGTTCTCCACCTCTCATGGAAGCTTCCTAATGATAAGGAAAATCCCATGAATCTTGTGGATGATCTTATCTCCTTCTCCTCCCTCTATATAAGCTTGTTCTTTCACCTTTGATAACCTAGTTAGTAATTCTACTTTTCAAGCTCCAAATTCTAAGTCCCAAAGTCTGAGAATTGCTAAGCTCATGCTACAAGAGACCTTGTTCATCCCCATAAGGCTATATCTTTAAGGAGGAGATCCATGTCCAAGTAACCAAGGAGAGAGAGGCTTGTTCCCCATCCCCTACAAGCTTTGCAAGGCATGTGTTGCCGATCACCCAGCCAAAGGAGGATTTGACGTAAGAACTTGGTTGTATTCTCTTTTGTTTATCAATAATAATAGATGACTATCATTATGGTTCCACTCTTATTGTCTTTATCATGATGTTTGAGTTGTATCCTTTGTGACTGATACATAGTTGCATTTCTTGGATTTTATGCTTGTATTTGTCTTGTTCTTTGCATGTGCATGTGTCTGTTCAGGAGGATCGTGAGGATTGTGACTAGCTGAAGCGAAAGAACGGGAGCGACGACTCTTCCACAAATACTAGCGTTGGATTCAAGGTAGGCCCTCATCATCGATCTTTACTTTGCAATTAGGAACCTGCATGTTAGCGTTGTTTGATTGTTGTTAGACCCCATTTAGGCTAGTGGGATCACCTCCGTATACAGAGGGGATTTACCTCCACAACAAGGTGTAAACCCAGTTGCATTTCTCATTGATGTCTGGTATGCCCACAAGGCCGAGTGCAAGATCAGGTGGCAACTCCATTTATGGACTCCAATCATCCTTTGCAGCATGCGCTTCAGGACCTTGTTGATTGCCTCAACTTGTCCGTTAGCTTGCGAATAGTATGGAGTAGAGCTGTCGTGGGACAGTCCTGATTTGGCAGCCAATTCAACCATCATGTGATTGCGAAAATGTGATCCATGATCTGTGACTATGGCCTGTGGAACACCGAATCTGGAGACTACGTGATTAAAAAAGAAAAGGGCATCCGTTTCGTCACTGTTGTTTAATGTAGGCATCACCTCGGCCCATTTGGCAAAATAGTCTACTGCGACTATGATATACCCATGCCCCCTGGCCGAGGTGGGGTTACATGTCATGAAATCTATGCCCCATTTGGCGAATGGCCCAACAACAACTACTGGTTGCAGCGGTGCAGGTAGCCTTCTGGTTTTGCTATCGAAGATTTGGCAAGCATGGCAACTTCTTACTGAGGTTATGCAATCTTTCAACATTGTGTCGTAGCATAACCAGATTGATGCCCCCCACACGCACTTGAATGAAAATCATTCAAGACTTTTTTGGCATCCTCATGCATGAGGAACCTCCGCAGAACTGTATCGATACCACGACGGTAAAAGGTATCACCGACGATCACGTAGTCTTTCGATTGGTATCGAATGTGTCGTTGTTCGGAGCGTGAGGTATTAGACCTATATGTTTGGGTTTGGAGATAGATGATTATATCTCCATACCACAGATTACTTGAAGATACCATAAACAAATTTTCATCCACGATTGCTTCTTCAGATGTTGCATCATTGGACGATGATGGGAGATCGCATAGTAACTCCGTGAAGACCAGGGCTTCCTTTGATTTGGATTTTTTGAATTCCAAATCAAACTCTTGTAAAATTGCTATCCATTTTGAATATTTTCCCCCCAGCAACTGTCGCGACAATACATAAGTCATGGGGCTGCAATCTGATAAAATGGTAGTTTTTCTAAAGAGGACGTAGTGTCAAAATCTCTGTATCGCTTGAACAGCTGCTAAGGCTAGCTTTTCAACGTAGGAGTATTTTATTTCCATATCATTTAAGTTTCAGCTTAAATAATATATAGGATGTTCAATTTCATTATCCTCTTGAACTAAAACCATCCCTACGGTTGTATCCACTGCAGCCAGATACAGGTTAAAGTCTTTTTTATAATTAGGAGCATACATTAATGATGCTTTTATTAGAGATTGCTTTAAAGCATCAAAGGAGGCTTGCGCGACCTGATCCCAAATGAAGGGTACTTCTTTTTTCAATAGATGAGTATAACCTTTAGCAAGTTCGACGTAATTTGGAATGAATCTCCTTAAAAAGTTCTCTTTCCCTTGGAGTTTCTGAATCTGAAGCAAATTTGAAGGTGGAGGCAAATCAATGATTGCCTGAACCTTACATGGGTCGAGACAAATCCTGTCCTTTGAGACCATAAAGCCAAGTAAACGACCAGAACTGACACAAAACACACATTTGTGTGGGTTGAATCGTATCTTGTAGTGTCGGCAACGTAGAAAAATCACCCTCAAATGCTGCAGATGATCTGTCCACTTTCGCGAATGAGCTGAAAGATTGTCAAGATATGGTTGAACGATGTTCTTGATGTCATGGAAAGCATAGTTCATTGCTCTCTGAAACGTTGCCCCTGCATTCTTTAAACCAAAGGGTAGCTTGTGATATGCGAATGTGCCCCACGAGCAAATAAATGCAATCTTTGACTAGTCCTTTGGGTGGATATTTATTTGATTATACTTGGAAAATCCATCCATAAACGAAAAGATTTCACATCCTGTGGATTCATCAATTATCTGGTCAAAAAAGGGCGTAGGGTAGTTGTCTTTCGGACAAGCTTGATTTACATCCCTATAATCGACGCACACTCTAATCATTCCTTGTTTTTTCATCACAGGAGCAATATTCGATACCCAATCGGTCAGAGGAACCGGGTAAATAAAACCATCATGGAGGAGTTTTTCAACTTCTGCCTTGATGGCAACAGCTTTCTTTGGGTGCACCTGCCGTAGCCGTTGTCGTAACGATTTGACATCTAGATACATCTTATTTTCATGTTCAACTATGCTCGAGTCGATGCCTGGCATTTCATCATCTGACCAACCAAAGACATCTCTAAATTCATGAAAGAGAGCGCTATATACTTCCAATTATGAAGAAGAACAAAATTTGCCGACATGAATATTCTCTACAACATCTGTTTTGGTCGAGATATTTATGGCGATAGTCTCTTCAATATTGGATAAGTTTCGCTCGGAATCCACCGTATTTACAATATTTGACAGAAAGTCAAAAACTGAAGGATAGTCTAAGTCGCTGGAATTATTTTCTTTCCAATTCAGAAGATGGGAATGATGGTGGTAATCTTCCCATGGTGTGTCGTCAATCATCATTGATTGAATGATTCCTTCGTCTGTAGAATGTACTTGCGACCAAGGATCTGAAGGGGTGCCATATTCCTTAGACCTATCTATCCAAACGCTTGATGAGCGTTGATTCGGGTTTGCCTCCCATACCGAAAACATTGATTGCTATAATATTTCCAGTGGGCTTAGAGGCAATACCTGCAGATGATCCATATTAATATCGTTTTCTTACATCTTTTGAATGGAAGATATCATATTGCAGGTTCCCACTTTAGCCACTTCCGCCAAATTGGTTGGAGGCGGTAGGGTAAAAGTTCCCATTAATGTGGGGTCTTTTAGTAGGCCTACTCTGATATTTTGAAGCAAATTAGTGCTTCCGTGGATCATCAGGATGCTTCCCGTAACTTGTGAACTGTTGGGGAGAAAAGTTTGTTGGTCGATTATCATAATTCCTCCTTGGAGAGGAAATGCAATCTTCCTAAAGTAGGTCGACACAACGGCAGCCATGGCATATATCCAGGGCCTTCCTAGTAGGATGTTGTAATTGAGGTTTCCATCGATAACTTCAACATCAATTTCTATTGTTTTGCCCCCCAGTTCAACTTGCAAGTTACTTAATATCCCATATGGGGTGTATGTTCATCCATCAAATGATTTTAATGTCATTGATGATCGCGACAAGGTTGGAGACCCTAAATTTTTCCAAGAACTCATCGACATAATACATGTGGATGCCCCCTCATCAATAATTTGTCTATGAACAGTTTTGTTGGGGGCTTTCACTTGAATGAGGAAAGCTAGTTGAGCTGGTAGCTGAGGGTCGTATCCTTTGTGATTAAAGGACATAAGATTGGAATCTGTTGGGTCAATCCCACCTATTGCTGATAAAAGCCTGCTTTTGGGATGGGCAATTTTGTAGTACCTCAAGTGTCGACACCGTGGAGGGTGATTGAGCTAGATCCTCCACTATATTATAGTGTTGTGCTGCTTTGGCACGAGGCTTAAATGTCGATTTGTGTACTACTCCCTTTGGCATTTTTATTGTTAATTCAGGAATGATGGGTGGCACAACTTCGGTCGAAGTTGTTGTCGAACTACTAGGTTGACCATTATCCTTGTTGTTCGACATCTGTGGATTCTTGTAATCTTTATTCCTTATCGATATGAGAGCATCATTCAGTTGCTTTGAAACCAACAACATTATCACTTGGGATGGGGAAGCATTTTCGCTAGCAACCAGATTTGTTCCTGGGTTTAGAAACGGATCAGTCAATACAGCCGAGGTTTTTGAACTCTTGAAGAATTTTCTAAGTTCAGCTTTATATGGACACTCTCTAGTCCAGTGATCCTCATCACATATTAGGCATGGTCTTCTTGGTTTCTTATCCCCAGAAGGGTTTGTAGAAGATTTTTCAGGAGACGACTCCCCCTGGTTCTTCTTCTTCCCTTTCTTTTTCTTCTTGCCTCCTGGTTTCTTGGGTTCTTTGCCTTTGTCTATCGACACGGCATTTACTTCCGAGGCTAGAAGTTCTTCATTTGATTTTTGACTTGAAACCGTGCGGGCCTTTTTTGACGTAGCCTTTATGGTTTTAGTGCTTGTCGTACCTATCATTCCATCACCAGCATGAGAGTCTTTGTTTGATTTAGGAAGCGGAGGAATGGAAATTCCGGTCTAGGAGCATCAAGGATTTTATCGTAGAGCATGCCAGACTGAGTATAGATTAAGTCTAGATATTTTTCACAAGCAATGACTTACTCTTCAGTGATGACTCCTCCCTTTGCCACATCTTCTGTAATAGAAGGTAATAATGACTTAATAAACCATTCAGCCAATAGTTGATCAGGAACATATGTTTTTACCATTCTACGACAACGTCGCCACTCATGAATATGATCAGATATGTGAGTGGCCATCGTTGTTTGAAATTGGTAAGCAACTCAGTTCCTGTTTCGTACCTTATGGGTAACTGAAAATGGGTTAAAAAGGTTGTGGCTAGGGTACTGAAGTTAGCAAATGAAGCTATAGGCAATTCTATATACCACTTTGCTGCCGGACCAGTTAATGTTCACTGAAAGAGGCGAAGTCTGATTGAATCATCATTGAGGGTGTTGGATGAACACCTCAGATGAAAGGTCATCACATGATTCGACGGGTCTTCACCTGGATTCTCATTAAATTTAGGAATATCAGACAGAAGTTTATGCATAATCGCCGGCCACCAAGGGGTGTAGGCAATTGGATCGTTCGTTAGTCAATTTAGATCTGGTAACTCTAAAGTTGCCACAAAAGGCAACTGTTGATTACGACTTGGCTGAGCATACCCAGGATAAGGTGGAATTGCCTGAGCGGTTGGCCTTTGCATACCAGCATAATGCATTTGATGCTGGTAACTTTGGTAATGTTGATGGGTATAACCATTATGATATGGTTGATATTGTCTGTTTTGATTATACGGTTTCCCATTATTTGCAAAGACTTGTTGCTCATGTCCTTGGTAAGCTTATTGGAATTGTGGTTGTTGGTATTGCACCAGCCATGGTTGTGAAGCCATGAGTTGTTGTAGGTACGAGAGGTTTTTGCATTATAACCTGAGAAACCTAAGGCTGGCATACAATTGGTAACGCTTGTACTTGCGACACTACCACAATAGCCGGCGTAGTGGGGATATTTGTCATAGGCAAACTTTGTTGCATTGAGTATACAACTCTTGGTTGTTGAGCCAAGATTGGCACCCAACATCTAGTTGTAATTCCAACATAACCTAAATTCTATTGTCAACTCTCGCATGGTTGTCCTTCCAAAGAAGGTAATGAAAGGGTATACAACCCTCCATATGATGGTAATCTAGTACTCAAAGGAATGATTTGCCTTTGAGGACCGGTTTCCCCAAATTGACACTGTGAAGGATCAATTTGTTGAGACTTAATGTAAGAGATTCCAAATACAATTCCGGATGAACAAACAGGAACAGTCCATACTATCAAAACAACCCTTGGATGGACTCCATCCATCGATTGAGAGCTATTTGGGACAAATGGCACTCTGGCGAGGTAGCAGCAGGAATTTATGTTGCTGCTGTGTTCGATGACACAGTCCTAGATGTCGACGGTTGTTCAGAAATATTAAGCCTATCCAAAATATTCCTTAGCGATTCTTCAGGAACTTCCGATGGTGGGAGAATAACTTCTGATGAAGAAGGATATAGGGTGATCCCAGCTCCAAATTGCATTGGAGTGTTAGTTGCAGGATCTTCCACAATCTCTTCTATGGCAATCAATCTAGGAGAAAGAGGTAGACTGTCAGGTCCGTAAAATATTTCTGGTGCCGAAGAAGATATAGGTTCTACAACAACATAAATTTGGGGAGTAACACCTTCCGAATCAGCTGTAGATGGAGCTGGTTCAGGAACAGAAGTGTTTACCGTCACACTAGGATTAGTTGTAATGTCCTTTTGTTGTTGCGGAATTTCTTCTGTAGAGGCAAGGATACCATAAATGTTCGGAGTAACCGGAGTCTCTGAGGATGTCGGAGTACCTACCCCAAGCAACCTAGGGGACTTTGATCCGGTCAAACGAGTTCGCTTTGTCCAGAATAGTTTCATTTCTGGAGTCAACGACGGTTGACTCGTAAGTCTCCGCGAATGACAGGGTTTTGATTGAATTTCTTCCATGATTGAGGATTACTTGATCAAATCAAAAAAAGGGAAAAATTATTCTGAATTAAATGAATTTTAGACGCTTTGACACAACTTGTTTTTTCAATTTTTAAGAGTCGAGAAAACACAAAATATGACTCTAGTCACCTTCGATTTTTAATGAACTTGAAGTGACAAGTGCTTAGATGGACCTTTTATTTTAAGGAGTCTGTAAAGAAATGAAAGAGACTTCTCTGGAAATCTAGGCAAAGGAATTACCAAACCAATCGCAAAATTGTAGAATACTTTTTACGGTACAACACTCAATCTTCTCGAATGTTGTGTTCAGTGCATTGCGATCGATAGGGCGACAGACACAGGTTCCTAAGGATAAAGGATATAGCCTATTGTGGTCTCCCAATATATACTCGACTGTACGTGGGAGCACAAGTCCGTACTGGCACTTATTGTCTCAAAGTGGAGGAATCACCCAACCAACAATGAAAACCACAGTTACCAGGTTTTACGATGTCGGAATACATCTCTAGCCTAGACTTCTAGATGTTGTGCGTTAGGTTCCAAAGTGTTTTTAGATTCATTAAATTTATTTTATAGTTGATCTTGTTTAAAAATTTTCCTTTCAGGTTCACCGCGTGATGTGTATACAGTTCCTAAAATGCAGTCTAAGATGATAAAAAAATGTTTAATCTTCTTTTGGCAATGAATATCCTAGCTACTAAGGAAAGAGAACTAAGGGTCTTTCAAAAAAGAGCAAAAAGAACACACTAAATGCACTGTCCTAAATCAAACCAAGCAGTCTAAATGCAAATGCACATGCATGTATTTGTTTTTAGCCTTCTTAATGTATGAATGACAAGAAGAATGCTAAGTGCAAATTTGAATTATTTTCCAAAGCGACAATACTAACAAATTTCTTTTTCAAAATGAAGTGAAGATAAGGATGACACTTTGTGATTTCGAAATGAAAATTGTTTTTGACACTTGAAAAAATACTAATTCAAATCACATACAAGAGTAACAGTACAATCAACTATCAAGAACAATGGGATTCTCTTTTATGACTGAAAATGACACTTGCGACACTTTCAGATCAAGGAACGACCGTCTGATTACGTTACTTCTTTGTAAAAGAGAACTGAAAATGGCGCACAATACATAAAAACACTTACAGTTCTTTGCACAATGGGGGCAGAATGATGGAAGAAAAGAGGGTTTCCACAGAGATATACTGACCACAGACAACAAAACTCCTTAATAGAATTGAAAAGATTGAAGAAAAACCAAAGTCTGAAGATAAAATTAACCTTCCCTGACCATCACACCTGTCACACAGGGAATCTAGTATGCAGCGCACCTACTACACACGGGAAGTGTGATGCATATAGACTACCTTGAAGGGAAGGTGTGATGGTACCAGTGCGAAACTTTTATCCAGTATTTGATCACAATTTGCAATTCAGTTCAAGGATTTAGGCCGAGTAAGTGATGTTTAGTAAATATAAATCACAGGGGTTGATCTAAGGAGGTTACTAGAGCCACCACTTAGGGAAATTAGAGTGTTTGCAGATCGATTGTTCAATTTATAAACAAAACCTAGAGATAGAATGAAGCAACATTGATCTAATTTACACTTGCATATCAAATGCAGTTCGAAGGCTAGCTAGCTTGACTTCAGGCTCCGTCTGTAAGATTATAAAACAAAAAAAAATAGACTAACAAACAATCTATTCACTCCCCAGCGGAGTCGCCATTTTGTTACCGGGAATAGTGTCCACTTAGAGCAGCTATTCCCACTAAGGCTGGTAGCTATGTTAGAAACAAATAAGTTAAAACTACTTTCATTTTCCTTTATGAAAAATAGACAAGAGAGGAATAGAGGACACCAACCTTTGTCTTGCACTTGGTTCCTTGCTCAGTTCCTCTCCTTCTCGACAGATCTTTGCCGCTCCTTCTTTGTCTACACAGCTTCAGAGAGAACCTATGGAATCAAAGCAGCATAATACTATCGAAGAACAGAGATCTATATTCATAAACAACACAGGACCATATATGTATTAACCACACAAATGCATATACAATCAAACATACACAAATTTGGAGGAAAACTTGAATAGCTTTATTAATATCAAGAATAGCAAGAGGATTACAACCAATTGTTCCGACTCAGCATCATCCTCCAGCAAGAAAGCCCTTATTCACCTCAAGTAAAGCTTAGATCACCCAACACTATGATGTTACACTAGAAAACCAACAATACTTCTCTACAAGATACAAGATTCCAGCCTCTGGATCTCTGTGATGAGGGATCCATATATAGATGATTGTAGGGGGGTGAGTCAGCTTCTGGGATTTTGATAAGTGTCCTCTCTCTGATTGTTCTTGATTCCACTTGGAGATTGATGATCTCTTACTCATCCCTGGTCGAAATCAGAGAGGCAAATGTTAGAGGGGAAGTTTCTGGAAGATTTTATGATCTTCCACCTCGCAAACTGTCCCTGCCACTTGTCCATTCTCACCCATCGCACCCTACAGAGGGGCCATCCAGTATGCATCACACCCTTTACACTGGGAAGGTGATATGCATCTGTTGGGTCCCTATAATACTACTAATTACCCCATTACTATTGTAGTTGTACCCCTTATTAATATTGTTGTGCCCCTATTGTCCCCATATTGTTATTACTGTGCCCCATAGAGTCCCTCTATTGTTATTTTTGTGGTTTTATATTATTATTGTTAGGTCGGTTGGGTTATATTGTGACTCCTTAGACTCCTATATATAGAAAGGCGGTTTTATTACTTGAATCATCCAAGAATTGTTCATTTATGTAATGTAAAGGGGGTTACCCCCTCGAAGAGGCTGAATTCTACGGCGTTGATCTATCTTTTCTATCTTTTCTTGAGCTGATTTCATAACATTTGGTATCAGAGCTTTGGATTCTAGGGTTTCGCTGCTCCAAACAGGTCATCATGGCATTTTCACTATAACTTTTTTTTGCGACATTTCAGAAGCTAAAAAAAAACCATTTGAGAAGACACCGCACTAAATATCAGGTCCGAATTTCAAAGCTTTGTGCACTATATTTTCAGAGATATGAACTGAGGAAATTGGTCCTTTTGTAAAATCCTGAATTACATTCAAAACAGGTGACCTGGGGAAAATCGTCATAACTTTCTCTCTAAGCATCAGATTGAAATTTCGTAAGAAGGTACAGAAAGAGGACAGATTGTAGTTTCTTGAATATATTTTTTAGAGCCAAAGGTCAAAACAGGGACACGTGGAACATCGTACAAGTTCACTCTACTGAATTAGTCTATAATCAGGTCACTGTGGGAAATTTGGCATAACTCTTCATTGGAGAATCCAATTGGGGTCAGACTAGTGGAATTGGAAAGAGGACACAGAGGGCTACCATAAGTCACAATTTCAGAACTGGATGATCCAAAATTACAGAGATAGATCAGAGGCAATATCAAGCTCTTACAAAGTGAAAAAAGGTGTGTATATTTTTTTAAATGTTTGCTTAAGCTTGGTTTG